>FXXK01000570.1:85208-96532 GCA_900184695.1 Betula pendula
AAGAACAACCTTCTACCTTTAGGAATAAGATCATCTCAATTTCAAATGAAATTGATAGTATTTATTTTATTGTCAAGATTTTAAATTGGTGTATTTGACTGTATACATAATTGCCATAATTGCCAAATTCAATGAGCTGCTTTGAGAAAACAACAAGAAGTCTTGTGTTTTGTATATATAGCAAACAAATTATATATACAAAAGAATGAATTAATGCAATTTGCAATTCAATTTGATATGACATGTGTTACCTGCAATGTAGTAGTGTTATTTTATTTATTTTTGTTAGAAGACTTGTCATGTGTTAGACTCCTATTTTTATCTCTTTTATGTTGTTATTTGGGTAGATTTAGGGTTATCTCGTTTATTATGATTATGAATTTTATTGATAGCAACGGGTAGGAATATCTCTTTATTTTGGGTGAAAATAAACTTATCTTATATTAATAGTAGAATTAGAATCTCATTATAAAGCTCCACTTCACGTGGAATACTTTCTTTATTGTAATATCTTTTTAAATACTGCATTATTCATCAATAAAAAGAATCAATCAAAAAAATTTTCAAATCGTTTATAAGAGTTTAAAGTATTTCTAATTGCTCATAAAAGGTCTAAAATTTCTTGATATGATATTTTCTGTCCTTTTACGGCCTTAATTTATTCCTTTGCCCTTTTATATATATACCATTTGATTCGGGAACTATTTGGCCTTGATTTGCAGGAATCGAGGTGGTAGAAGTGGGATGCTGTGGCACTGGGCGATTTGAGATGAGCTACCTCTGCGATCCACATAGTCCATTTACGTGTACCGATGCAAATAAATATGCGTTTTGGGACCGCTTCCATCCTTCAGAGAAAACAAGCAGATAATCTCGAATTAAATTTAATTACAAGAACAAATCCTAGCAAAGTTTCCTTGACATGTTTTAGCGGTGATTCTGCCTTCGTCGATCAAGCTGTATACTTGAATGTCCACTACAAAAAATAACCATGAGCAGCGACATTGTGTTGCCGGCTCAAAGTTCTATTAATCGGGCTATTTTATCAACCATGTTACACACCATTTACACATCTTTAACACAGTTAGAACAACTATTCATCTTTATAAACCGAAGCAATTATATGTAACGAACATCCATCAAAAGCAATAATCCAAATATCTATCTGAAATCATTGAAAGAATCATGTGACATCACTATCATCACCACATAATGTTGGCTCGTATTCTAAACAGTTAATATCTGCTTCGGTATCTTTAAGAAAGTAAAAAGCTTACTAACGTTTAAACCATTAAAACAGTTTTAAGCATCCTTAAAATAGGGAAAAATGTAAAATTGGTCAATGTGTTGGCCAAATTACAGATAACAACTTGTGGTAAAAGAAAAAAATATTCAAAAGTCTCTGTGGTTAGCCAAATAATAAATCCCACCTAAAGTAAAGAATGTTCATTAGTCATTTAACAAAATCGTTAGTCTACACCCACAATCATTCATTTTTAACAATAAGCGTGTCATAACTATTGTGTTGACGTTGTAACTAACGTTTTCGTTAAAATGGACTGATGAAAATTTGCTTTAGGGAGGATTTTGTTATTTTTGCCAACGCATAGGAACCTTTGGAAGTTCTTTCTTATACACCAGGGAGTGATTTGTAATTTAGGCAATCATAATGATCGAATTTTGTATTTTTTTCTTTGAAAAGTGATACGTATCTTTGCTCAGTAAATAATAATAAGTAATATAATTACAAGGTCAACTTGACGCTTGGTATAACTCCCTGTACCTATGAACCCTTGCCACATATGATTGGCAACGTCACTTGCACAACAAATATACACAACTGTAACACCCAAAGAATTTAAATCTCTTGAACCCATTATACAAAACTACAATTATGAGTGTCTGATGAAAACATTATCATTTGGCTTTAATAATTGTTTTGGAGATGTTCCAAGAAGTTTAAGATAGTTTGAACAAAGCTTTAAAATCTCTTTAGAAAAATGATTGTTTCAACTACAATCTTAAAAGTGAAAAACTGGTCCAAATTAGAGTCTGTTTAATCAAAAGTTGAAGCTGTTATACTTTACGAAACCCTCCCTATCCATATGGTAACATTCCGATAAAAAATCAATTCATTTATTTTTTAGACAATAGTGATGACTATCATCCATCTATGTAGCACTTTTTGATTAAGCTTATTCTAAAATGTGGAGCTTTAACCATTGATGATTTAAATATAAAAGATTCCATTTAGCTTATCAAAGGTCAAATTGATTCATGTTTGAACATTATATACACTCCAAAGTTCTAAACTAGTGCTTAGGCAAATTCAAACATGAAACTTCAGATAGAACTACCATGAGAGTTTTCTAACACACATTTGATTATTTATTTGTGATCCTCATGAGATTCCTCACTAAGTGAGATTTTCATGAGTTAATACTAATTATGTTCTATTATGAATCCTCGTGATATGTCCAAACTTAGTGGGATTTTTCATGAGTTTAATATCATAATTTGATGCCATTTGTGACAATCGTGATAGGTCCTCACTAAGTGGCATTTTCAGTGAACAAATATTCTAACTTGATTTGTTAATTGAGATCCTCGTGATATGTTCTTAAAACTGTGGTGGGGATTTTTCCATGAGTTAGATCGATGACAGAGTTATTAATACTAACCTTTTTGTTAATTGAGATCCCTGTGGTAGGTCCTCACCTTTGTGGGATTTCATAAAGTTAATGGTGTCGGTATTATAATATATATATATATAATATAATATATAATATAATGACCCTTGTGAAGAGTCCATTAATACTTTGAGATTCATGGTTGAACTTATGTACACCCAAAAGTTCTAACTATCTTCGTTGTTTAAACATGAATCTTGGTACAGGGGGTTTTCCATGAGTAAACAAAATGAAGTGATGGATAATAACGCACATAAAGAGCAAAGGGTCCAAAGACAACTTATTTATTGATGATAATACTTAAATTATGTTATCTGTGTGAATATTATTTATGCAGGGAAGGAGATAAATCTAGTAAGAAGCGGTAAGATGGAAATAATTACTGAGGATTTTGCCACAAGACTTTAAATGGAGCCAAGAACTTCTTTGTGTGTAAATTCTGTTCCTTTTGGCCTAAAGATTGAATTGTGAATTCTTCGTAGGTAGGTTTAATTGCCTTGAGATATGTAACAGTCTATATACTAGTTGAACACCTGGATAGGATTGTGCTAACGTACTTCGTAAAGTGAACACAGTGAATACGTCCTACCAATTCCAACCTAGTCGGTGCAAGCAACTATGTAGCATAGGGCTAACCCTCCCCGACGCCGTCAAAATGGTCCAAACGAAATGAGGATCAACTTTCCTTTCTTTCTAATCATAACAACGCCATCATCAGCGAGCTTTTATAAACACTGAATTGCTGCCTTGAAATTCCAACTCTCGGCGAACACTGTGATCGCTGCCACAAAATATTCAAACAATGTTAGGTTAAGCCTTGTTAATAGATGTTAGGAATTGTTAAAAGGAGGATTTTTTAAGATTTTCTAGCCCATTCGAACATTCGTAATACCAGCGGGCCGAATGTTCAGTATGCCATAGTACAACAAACGAGTACAATGAACGTTGAAATAGTAACACCTAAAATGTTTCGATGTGTCCCATGGTAGCCACTGTTCACCTCATTGATCATGTGACGACCCTGATCCCATAAATTTAACCGTACTATATTTTTTTTTTTATTATTTTTTTAAAACATACAGTAATTATGAACCGGATTTATCGCCACAGAGGTGATAGAAAACACCAGGCTACTACATGTATCCACCAACGATCATGAGAATTACACCTATTACATCGAGTCATATACACATCAAATATAAGATGAGCGGAAGCATTTATAGTTCAAAAGGAGAATCGAAAACATATTAGAGCTGACAATACAAATTTAATGATTTAAAATTACAAGTGAATAACAAAAAATGGCTATACACTGGTGTCACAGCGCATAAGCCATTATAACAAAAATATAGTTGTGAATCTCACCACGAAACAAACAAAAAGAATGAACTAACTAAAAGAGTCTATACAAATACATAGGGTCGCCATGAAACGTCAGTCGTAATAGCCAAGGTAAGTAGTGCTACAGGATCAATCATCTAAGGCCTCCAGTACCTGCACCAATATCATGTATACATAGAGATTACCATGGATTACATCGGCGGAGGAAGGAAAATAAGTGAGGTCATACAGATAAATGGATATAAAAATCCACTAAGTTGTGTAAAGAAACCGAAGTGTTAGTACATGAATTTACAATAACGCTACGAAAAGTATGGACATTTATTATGAAAACATGACCACATGATAAAGTACAACACATATGAACAAAAAACATCTAAATATGAATCATAGCTATAGTAATATATGTACGTTCCAGTCTCCCGCTGTACTAGCAAACACTACGCGCCATCTATATATAAAATAGCATATAACTAACTACACTCATATACAAGTTTATTCCCCCTAAATGGTGAAAACACAAGCATTTATAAGCATATAAGCAATAAAACATAAATTCAATAGTAGCTATGTCGTTAAGAATATATATATGCTTTTTCTAATGAAACCTCCATATCATACTAGTACGTCTAGAATTCAATAAAACAATAATCATCAAATAAAACATCTCCTAAATCCAAGGTCAATAAAGCCAGCATGTACATCGATGCATTGCTATGTATCTGGTGTGTGAGTGACTGCCGTCTCAAGACATCTTACTTTGCGTCACTGGGCCACGGCCGCCAAGCCACGAATTTCCATATGCATTTTCGTGGATGACGCCCTAGGCAGTCGTTACACCATGACCTCTGGGCAGGTCTTCGCATGACCCCTAGCAGAAGTCTTACCAGCCGTAGCTGTAGCCTCACCAGACTTGCCAATGTGGCCCTCACTCAGACGCCATGTAGCCCTCAGCCAGGATTGCAATCATACTTCCATGTTTTAGCTTAATCTTTTAACATTCCTTATATCAAGAATTTTAACATACATCTTATGCCTCATAACATAGCTCTTAAATAACATGCATCAATATTTGCCATAGTCTTTTCTCATATCAAAATCAGTAAAAATATCAATAAAACTCACATTGCAATAATTTTCCGCCAATTAATCCATCGAAACATCAACAATAGCTCAAAACTCATCATCAATCACTTCATCAATTATCATAATTACTCAGAAGATAGTCAAAAGACACAAACCATATATTGTCACAAGATATCATCGGTTCGTCTGTAAAACCTTCATATTGTTTTTCCTTCAAAATCTCATAAAAATATTGTTATTGTTTTTTGGCAGTACTACATCGCTAAACATTGAAAACAAAGTGAAACACTTAAGGTGTGTTCATTCTCAGTAAAGTATAAATACTTACAAATTCTGCCTTGATGAATTGGATTTCCTAGCACGAATGTTTAGCCAAAGGCTCGCTGCACATTTACATGGCCAAAACATTATCAACTTTACAACTTATATCCACAACCCATTACCCATGAACATGAAAAATGCAAGTATCAATAGTAGTCATGGCAAACCCATAGTATTCTAAGGTTCCAAAATAGCATAAAATAATCTATTCAACAACCCATTGCATTATATACTAAGGGTTAACCTCATAAAACCGTAAAAATACAACTATAGAAAAATCTAGGGTTTTGAACATTTACATCAAAGCCTGAAGCAATCCGAAGTTTGTGCACGCACGTAAACTTCAACCCATGAAGTGTAAGAGTAACCTAACAAGAATTCCTAAGGAAAACAACCTTCATTAACCATACATGTCGAGAATATAGCCTAAGTATTGAAGAAAGTTAGGATTTTGAGATTTTACCTCAAATCGATCGGTGGAAGTAAGGGTTGCAACGCCTAGATCTTAATTTAAGGGGTTAAAAAGTGTTGGGGCTCTCTAAGCATCATGTTACTAAGGGTTTGGTATAAACCCTAAGGAGAGAAGAGAGAAAATGGCGAAGAAAATAGAAAAATCGGAAAAATGGCCTGAAAAACGGCGTTTCAGCCTATTATAAGTGAAGTGAAACAGTGCCACCTGTCCGGACAACTGCGACAGAGCTGTGGACGCCACTTTTCGGGAGTGAAAGAAAAGGGTCCTTCCGGATGAGCTGCAGACGAAAGAGACGGAGGTCACTGCCTACTCGATTTGACCCCCAAAAACATTGGCGAAATTGGCAAAATTTCATGAATACAAAGTTGTAGAGTTTTGAAGTTAGCTTTCCCAATGACATAAAGTGTGTCTCATCGAAGTTGAGTAAAAATTTATGAGCATTTTAGTCTGATGGTCAAAACTAAAACAGGCTAATTCAAGTGATAAACCACCAAAATGATTTCCTAAAGCTTATTTTTTTGCAATTTGTCCATCATTATTACTTTTATTAGCTTTTTCCCTTGTCTATTTAAAGTGATTTATAATCCATAATTAAAAATTCTTGGGCGTGTACATTGATAACATCAGATCACGGCCGTTCAGCATGTGTGTCAAAACCGTACAACGAAGTTTCTACACAGTACACCCAACGTTCGATGCGTTGAAATCCTAAGAACTGTTAGGTAATAGTAACAATGAACGTTGGCACATGTACAACCGAACATTCGATGAAGCCAGAAATGAAAAATAAACCCTCGATT
Source organism: Betula pendula (assembly GCA_900184695.1). Taxonomy (NCBI): domain Eukaryota; kingdom Viridiplantae; phylum Streptophyta; class Magnoliopsida; order Fagales; family Betulaceae; genus Betula; species Betula pendula. The sequence goes on from FXXK01000570.1 coordinate 91,919, forward strand.
TTTTTCCACACACAAACTTCTCTAAAATATACTCGCTTACCCGCCCAGTTCCAACACATTTTATCTCTCCCAGTGGTTATCGAGTAGTGAGTGTGAGAAGAAGTGACGTGGAGAGGGAGGAGGAGCTCTTGATTGCCCCGAGCGCCCCTCCTTGAACTTCAAAGAAGGTAGTCTTCCTAACCTAAGCTTGTTTCATTAATGATATTGTGTGAGTCTTTATTTTTCGTAAGCATGAATAGCATAAGTTCTAGTTTTGAACGAGGCTTTTGGTCTTATATATTTACGGTTACGAGGGTTTAATGGTTGTATTAATAATTTGATGCACTCATGTTCTGCATGGAAATGCACTAAATTTTACATTGTATTAGGGGCATGTACGGACCTAGGATCGTGATAGAAATGAGTTTCAGTCGCAGTTTGGTCAAAACGAGTATTTTTGAGAGCCAACGTTCGATCTTGATCCCAAACATTCGATGGTTGAACAATAAGCTATTTTAAATGTTTTAAATTAGTACTTGTTAGCTTGGATTAGCTAGGTCTAATGGAATGTCTAATACCCAGCTCAAAGGCAATGATATGACACACTGAGCCTAAGGATCAAGCCTCTTCCAAAGATTGAGCATTGCCATTGATGTAGCGTATGCACTAGATTATCGATCGTCCATCACCATTGCCATAACAAAGATGTTCATGTGGATTTAAATCCAAGAAATCAATTCTTTTTTATGATGAATCGAATGCCTCATGTGGGTGATTTGGATGAGCCAAGGTCATGTCAAGAAGCTCAGAATGAGATCTCATTTTGAATCAAATAGTCAGTTGGACTGAAGGGCACGTTGGTTTGTTGCACCCCGGACAGTTTAAATTGTGTCAACCACTATAAAATCAACCAATATTTATTACATGTTAAACATGGTCCCAATTTTACTGTATGCATGTTAAATCATAATTTATTTGAAAAGCTTAGTTAATGGAAAACACACAAGCGTGAAATATTTCACTGAAATTGGGGTAAACTATAAAAAGTCATGGTTTGAACTCAATACCCCCTTATACCGTGCTATTTAGATGCATATTTTTAACACGCATCCTAGAGCATTTATCTGAATGATATTTTGGATAAAAGCCAATGTAAGAACCGTGAAAACAAGCAACTGTTTGGGAGTAAAATTTTCTTTCATGAAAGCTATTGGGAAAAATTCCCTACAATATGGGCATTTTAAGTTTGAGGTTGGGCCTTAATTAGTGGAAGGGTCCCTGGGTTATGCCATTCCGAAGTTGAATAAACAACATTCCATTGAGCAATTCTCAGTAAAATACCGAAGTAGATTAGGAGAGAAAAAAGAATCCGAGGTCTTGGATATTCCAGAAGTCCCAAAAGTAACGGAGCCCATAATCAAGAAAGCAAGGACAAAATCACTGGTAGCTAAGACCCAAGAATCAAACAAAGAACACAAGAAAAAAAGAATCCTAACCGAAATCGGAGGTGTATATAAGGATAGCACAACGAAAATAGAGGAATAAGTTCATCTTTGTCAGAAAAAGGGAACTTAGGCTGTTGGAAATTTATGGCCTTACTAACTTAGGTGCATCGGAGCTATCCCCCGCTGAACACCCAGGGCCTTTGATTTTTTAATTGTTTGAGCAGGTTGCTGAATTGTTCCTTGCAGCCTGTTTATATTCAACGTCAAGTTGTTCAACCATATCGGGTAAATCTTAATTTTAAGAGTTGCACCCGTCTGTGGGTACAATTCAATATCATTTTCATAAAAATTAAATTAAATTAAATAAAAACAAACAATGTGACCTCTTGTTCAGGTCCAGAATGCCCGGATCTCCTCCTCCTCTAAGGGCCTAAAGGACTGAAGCTCCTACTCACGGACCCCAATGTTCGTGCTACATTACAAGTCAACCGAATCGCGCGACAAATGTAGAAAGACATGGAGGGAGCTACAACGAGTCAATGCTACGAGTGTGGCTGCAAATAGGAATGGGCGAAGAACAGAGCCATAACCATTTAAGAAGAAATCAAAGAGGCGGCTCTAAAATGTCAATCATCTAAGTGAGAACCAAGAGGAGACCTTGAACCCAGTCGATTCCAGGAGGGAAAATGCCGGAAGACAAAACCGGTGTGAAGAAGTTAGAGAGGGTGGGCCGCGTTAGAAGAAAAAATGTGACCTTTCTGCCAAGAATCTTCTTCCAAATGGTGAAAGGGTAAAACCTCAGTAGTCAATAGATGCTACTAACAGGGGAATTGCCTCAACCATTTACTAAGAAAATCGTCACCATGCGTCTTCCTAATAAGTTCAAATGCCTAACATTCCACTCTTTAAAAAAAGAGAGGAATAGAATATCCACCAAGGCATCTGGACCAGTACCAAGCCCATCTTGATCTCCATGGCCATCCAGTGAGGTGGGCTTGTCGACTTTCCCTAACCCTGGGGAGGAACGCCCAATGATTGATCTCAAAAAGATACCCCGAGTTCTGTAGATAGTTTTGCAGACTGGGGAGAATGTTCTAATCCAGATTCTTGCGGAAGGAAGCGCAAGAAGTCCTTAGCCACCACTGACATTGATCCCAAAGGGAAGGAAGAGCCTCCTGAAAAGCACATCATGAGAGTTCAATCAAGAGAATCTATCTCGTAGATAATGGTCACTGACGAGAAAATGGCTTTGCAGCCTTCATTCCAAGGAATCCATCCTAGGTGAAGCCCTGATGATGGAGTTGCCAAAAGCAGCCGGATTAACCTTCCAGGAAGTTCATGGACAAAGTAGAAGAATTCCATCAACCAAGAAGAAAATCTTAGGGGAGCTTAGGCCTCTCTTGCAAGTACTAGTCCGATTTTAGAAGGAGCAGCGAGAAGAAGAAAAAAGAAGGAATCAGAAAGTACAGAGGTGTAACAGCCCTCGAGTCCATATCAGGTATAGTAAGTATATTTTCACTCTTTAAACATTTGAATTGTTGCAGAGGCTTCACTGAAATCAAGAAAGACCTAGGATTCGTTTGCCCACCAAAAATAGTGGGACGAACCACTACTCAAAAAACTAACCAAAAACTATGCATACCATGAGCGTGAATGGTCATACCGCCACAAAAGGATGTAATCAACCTTTGAGGTTGCTGATTGAAAAGTCATTAGAAACAGAAGGCCTCGTTAAAGTTCCTGTAGAGTCAAAGGGATCACCCGAGATCATAACCTAGAAGGAGAACGCATCCTCCCGACCAATACCCCAATGAGGGATGTACCAGCCCATCGGCAATATCCGCCAAGAGATGAACCGGCCTCAAAAATAATCCACACCGAGATTATAGAGCTTAGACACTTTCGAAACCCCCGAGAATTTTGAGAGCCGCGGCGAGAAGAGACTCGGGATCACGAACGAAGGCAAGAGGAACTGAGACGTGATGAAGTAGAGCCATGGTCAAGTAAACGGTGTAATCTGGAGAAATGCCGAACAGATATCATAGAGGATTCAACGGGAGAGGCGAGACCAATTCGGCGCAAGGAATAGCTTATGCATGACGTAAAGAGCTAAGAGGTCTATATTGAGTAGAAGGCCCACTCAATAACCATAGAATAAGGATTCCCCCATCCATTGGATCTCCCAATGAGACGTATGCAGGGGTGAGTCGGCCCATACCGACGCCTTGGTTTGTCTCAAATACAGATCGAAGACCACAAGTGTCGTCATATCCTGGTGGAACTAACGGGAAGCTCAGCTAAAAGTCCTTGTTTGGTCAGGTTTCCTACACCTAGGGATTGCCAAGACAAGATCAATCCTAGCAGATCCCCCCCTCGTGGGATTTGTTGGGTGAGCAAGTCTATCCTGTGGGTCCATCGAACTCCCCGGTGACTCCGGGAGAAATAGCCACGAAAATCCAAAGGGACGTAATGGTCCAAGTTCCTACCTAGGTCGACAGACCGTCACATATAACGCCATCTGGTCCGGGCCGTTTGAACGAGCTAGAAGCTATAACCTTCTCCTGCACTTGTTAGAAATGAATATTCTCCAACGAATGGATATGAGTTGGAGAGGGTAAGGGGATACCAATGGAAGTCCGGTCAGTGCTATAAATTACTTCCCCTCCCCCTGAAAGAATTGCCCAGAAAAAAGCCATTTTCAGAGAAGGAGATAAAGGAAGAAGGGCAAATAGTAACCAATATCGGGAGACCCGTTTGAAAAATTGGAAGATTTGAGATCGGAGATTTCCAAGAAGAAAGTAAGGTAGATCACAATTCCCCCAAGAACAAAAAGAAACACTGTGGCATTCCTTACGAAAGGAACGCATATGTATTTGTTGGGAGCCACGAAGATATGCCGGAAGTAAAGCCCACAATATAGTTCATCACTGATGTAGATCCAATCACCGACCAGTGAAACAAAAAAAAAAAAAAAAAGCTTCCGCTCTAAGAGCAGAATCCAAGCAAGTTGCAGTAGAAGGTGGAAAACTGCAATAAGTGTTGAATTTACACATTTAAAGCCCCTTAACTCATATAATGTTAAGCCTTAGCTTGTGTTGTAATATATATTTTGTGATGTTTTAGTGTTCTTGTCTTATTTTAGTCATAATGAAAAACACAAGCAAAACCATAACAATTTTAGGCTTAAAGA
>FXXK01000570.1:96557-106768 GCA_900184695.1 Betula pendula
TACTTGAATGTCCACTACAAAAAATAAGCTCATGAGCAGCGACATTGTGTTGCCGCTAAAAGTTCTATTATCGGTGCTATTTATCAACCATTTACACACCATTTACACATCTTTAACACAGTTAAACAACTATTCATACTTTATAAACCGAAGCAATTATATGTAAAACATCCATCAAAGCATATCTCAATATCATTGAAATCATTGAAAGTAATCATGTGATCATATATCATCACAACATATGTTTGGCTCGTATTTAAACAGTTATATCATGCTTCGGTATTTAGAAAGTAAAATGCTTACTAAACGTTTAAACATTAAAACATTTTAAGCATTTAAAATAGGGAAAAATGTAAAATTGGTCAATGTGGTTGGCCTAAATTACAGATAACAACTTGTGGTATAAGAAAAAATTCAAAAGTCTCTGTGGTTAGCCAAAATAATAAATCACCACCTAAAGTAAATTTTCATTAGTCATTTTAACAAAAATCGTTAGTCTACCACATCATTCATTTTAACAATAGCGTGTCATCCTATTGGTTTGACGTGGTAGACTAACGGTTTTCGTTAAAATGACTGATGAAAATTTGCTTTAGGGAGTGATTTGTTATTTTTGCCAACCATAGGAACCTTTGAGTTCTTTCTTATACCACAGGGAGTGATTTGTAATTTAGGCCAATCATAATGATCAATTTTGTATTTTTTCCTTTAAAATATAGTATCTTTGCTCAGTAAATAATAATAAGTAATATACTTACAAGGTTCAACTTGACGCTTGGTGATAACTCTCCTGACTAAGAACCCTTGCCACATATGATTGCAACGTCACATTGCATACCAAAATTATACACAACCTGTAACACCCAAAGAATTTAAATCTCTTGAACTCATTATAAAACTAAATTATGAGTGTTGAGAAAACACTATCATTTGGCTTTTATAATTGTTTTGGAGATGTTCAAGAAGTTTAAGATAGTTGTGAACAAGCTTTAAAATCTCTTTAGAAAAATGATTGTTTTCTAACTACCAATCCTTAAAAGTGATAAAAACTGGGTCAAATAGAGTCTGTTTAATTCAAAATTGAAGCTCGTTATACTTTTATCGGAACCCTCTATCATATGGTACATTTTCGATAAAAATCAATTCATTTATTTTTTAGACATAGTGATGACTATTCATCCATCTATGTAGCACTTTTGATTTAAGCCTTATTTCTAAAATTGGAGCTTTACCATTATGATTTTAAATATAAAAGGATTCCATTTAGCTTATCAAAGGTTCTATATTTTGATTCATGTTTGAACATTATATACACCAAAAGTTCTAACTATGCTTAGGCATTCAAACATGAAACTTAGTATAGAACTACCATGAGATTTTCTAAACACAACATTTGATTATTATGTGGGATCTCATGAGATGTCCCACTAAGTGAGATTTCATGAGCTTAATACTATATTATGTTCTATTATGAATCTCGTGTATATGTCCAAACTTAGTGGGATTTTCATGAGTTTAATATCATAATTTGATGCCATTTGTGATCATCGTGATATGTCCTCACTAGAGTGGGATTTTCATGAATTCAATATTCTAACTTGATTTGTTAATTGAGATCCTCGTGATATGTTCTTAAACTTGGTGGGATTTTTCCATGAGTTAGATCTATGACAGATTATTAATACTAAACTTTTTGTTAATTGAGATCCTTGTGGTAGGTCCTCACTTTTGTGGGATTTTCATAAGTTAAATGGTGTCGGTATATATAATATATATATATATATATATATATATATAATATAATGACCCTTGTGAGAGGTCCATAATACTTTGAGATTCATGGTTGAACATTATGTACACGCAAAAGTTCTAACTATTCTTCGTTGTTTAAACATGAATCTTGGTACGGGGTTTTCATGAGTAAACAAAATGAAGTGATGGATAATAACGCACATAAAGAGCAAAGGGTCCAAAGACAACTTATTCATTGATGATAATACTTAAATTATGTTATCTGTGTGAATATTATTTATGCAGGGAAGGAGATAAATCTGAGTAAGAAGGGTAAGTATGGAAATAATTACTGAGGATTTTGCCACAAGACTTTAATGAGCAAAATCTTCTTTGTGTGTAAATTCTTGTTCCTTTTGGCCTACAGATTGAATTGTGAATTCTTCGTAGGTAGGTTTAATTGCTTGAATATGTAGCAGTCTATAATATAGTTGAACACCTGGATAGGATTGTGCACGTACTTTCGTAAAGTGAACACGTGGAATACGTCCTAGAATTCCAACCTAGTCGGTGCAAAGCAACTATGTAGCATAGGGCTAACCCTCCGACGCGTCAAAATGGTCCAACGAAATGAGGATTCAACTTTCTTTCTTTCTAAATCATACAACGCCATCATCAGCGAGACTTTTATAAACACTTGATTGCTGCCTTGAATTCCAACTCTCGGCGACACTTGATCGCTGCCCCAAAATATTAAACAATGTTAGGTAAAGCCTTGTTAATAGATGTTAGGATTGTTAAAAGGAGGATTTTTAGATTTTCTAGCCCATTCGAACATTCGTAATACCAGCGGGCCGAATGTTCAGTATGCATAGTACAACAAACGAGTACAATGAACGTTGAAATAGTACACCTAAATGTTCGATGTGTCATGTAGCCACTGTTCACCTCATTGATCATGTGACGACCCTGATCCCATAATTCAACCGTACTATATTTTTTTTTTTATTATTTTTTTAAAACATACAGTAATTATGAACCGGATTATCGCCACACAGGTGATAGAAAACACCTGCTACTACATGTATCTCACAACGATCATGAGAATACACCTATTACATCAGAGTCATATACACATCAAATATAAATGAGCGGAAGCATTTATATTCAAAAGGAGTAATCAAAACATATAGAGCTGACAATACAATTCTAATGATTTAAAATTACAAGTGAATAACAAAAAATGGCTATACACTGGTGTCACAGGCGACATAAGCCATTATAACAAAAATATAGTTGTGAATACTCACCACAACAACAAAAAGATAGACTAACTAAAAGGTCTATACAAAATACATATGTCCCATGACGTCAGTCGTAATAGCCAAGGTAGTAGGCTACAGGATCATCATCTAAGGCCTCAGTACCTGCACCAATATCTATGTAACATAGAGATTATCCATGATTACATCGGCGGAAAAGGAAAATAAGTGAGTCAACAGATAAATGGATACAAAATCCACTAAGTTGTGTAAAGAACCGAAGTGTTAGTTACATGAATTTACAATAACGCTACGAAAAGTATGGACATTTATTTAAAACATGACCAGCTGATAAAGTAAACACATATGAACAAAAAACATCTAAATATAATAATAGCTAAGTACATATATGTACGTTCCAGTCTCCCGCTTGTACTAGCAAACACTACGCGCTCATCTATATATAAATATAGCATATAACTAACTACACTCATATACAAGTATTATTCCCCCTATGGTGAAAACACAAGCATATAAGCATATTTAAGCAATAAAACATAAATTCAATATGTAGCTAGTCGTAAGAATATATATATGCTTTTTCTATGAAACCTCAATATGCATACTAGTACGTCTAGAATCAATAAAACAATAATCATCAAATAAAACATCTCTAAACTCCAAGTCAATAAAGCCATCATGTACATCATGCATTGCTATGTAATTCTGGTGTGTGATGACTGCCGTCTCAAGACATCTTACTTTGCGTCACTGGGCCCGGCCGCCAACCACAATTTCATATGCATTTCGTGGATGACCCCTAGGCAGGTCTTACACCATGACCTCTGGGCAGGTCTTACGCATGACCCTAGCAGAGTCTTACGCTAGCCGTAGCTGTAGCCTCACCAGACTTGCCAATGTGGCCCTCACTCAGACGCCATGTAGCCCTCAGCCAGATTGCAATTCATACTTCATGTTTAGCTTATCTTTTAACATTCCTTATATCAAGATTTTAACTACATCTTATGCCTCATAGCATAGCTCTTAAATAACATGCATCAATATTTGCCATAGTCTTTTCTCATATCAAAATCAGTAAAAATATCATAAAACTCACATTCAATAATTTTCCGCCAATAATCATGAAACATCAACAAAGCATCAAAACTCATCATCAATCACTCATCAATTATCATAAATTACTCAGAAGATAGTCAAAAGACACAAACCATATATTGTCACAAGATATCATCGGTTCGTCTTTAAAACCTTATATTGTTTCTTCAAAATCTCATAAAAATATTTTATTTTTTTTGGCAAGTACTACATCGCTAAACATTGAAAAACAAGTATGAAACACTTAAGGTGTGTATCATTCTCAGTAAGTATAAATACTTACAAATTCTGCTTGATGAATTGGATTTCCTAGCACGAATGTTTAGCAAAGGCTCGCTGCACATTTACATTGCCAAAACATTATCAACTTTACACTTATATCCACAACCATTACCCATGAACATGAAAATGCAAGTATCAAAGTAGTCATGGCAAACCCATAGTATTCTAGGGTTCCAAAATAGCATAAAATAATCTATTCAATCAACCCATTGCATTATACTAGGGTTAACCTCATAAAACCTAAAAATACAACTATAGAAAAATCTAGGGTTTTGAACATTTACCTCAAAGCCTGAAGAATCCGAAGTTTGTGCACGCACGAAACTTCAACCCATGAGTGTAGAGTAAAACCTAACAAGAATCCTAAGGAAACAACCTTCATTAACCATACATTCGAGAATATAGCCTAAGTATTGAAGAAAGTTATGGATTTTGAGATTTTACCTCAAATCGATCGGTGGAAGTAGGTTTCAACGCCTAGAATCTTAATTTCGGGGTTAAAAAGTGTTTGGGGGCTCTCTAAGATCATTACTAAGGGTTTGGTATAAACCCTATGAGAGAGAAGAGAGAAAATGGCGAAGAAAATAAGAAAAATCGGAAAAATGGCCTGAAAAACGCGTTTCAGCCTATTTATAAGTGAGTGAAGCAGTGCCACCTGTCCGGACAACTGCGAACGAGCTGTGGACGCCACTTTTCGGAGTGAAAAGAAAAGGGTCCTTCCGGATGACTGCAGACGAAAGAGACGGAGGTCACTGCCTACTCGATTTGACCCCCAAAAACATTGGAATTGGAAAATTTCATGAAATACAAAGTTGTAGAGTTTTGAGTTAGCTTTCCCAATGACATAAAGTGTGTCTCAATCGAAGTTCTGAGTCAAAATTTATGAGCATTTTAGTCTGATAGGGTCAAAACTAAAACTAACTAATTCAAGTGAAAACCACCAAAATATTTCCTAAAGCTTATTTTTTTGCATTTGTCCATCATTATTACTTTTATTAGCTTTTTCCCTTGTCTATTTAAAGTGATTTATAATCCATAATTAAAAATTCTTGGGCGTTACAGATCACATCAGATCACGCCGTTCAGGCATGTGTGTCAAAACCGTACAACGAATGTTTCTACACAGTACACCCAACGTTCGATGTGAAATCCTAGAACTGTTAGGTAATAGTAACAATGAACGTTCGGCACAGTACACCCGAACATTCGATGAAGCCAGAAATGAAAAATAACCCTCGATTTTTTCCCACACACAAACTTCCTCTAAAATATACTCGCTTACCTCGCCATTCCAACACATTTTTATCTCTCCCAGTGTGTTATCAGTATGTGAGTGTGAGAAGAGTGACTTGGAGAGGGAGGAGGAGCTCTTGATCCTTGTACTTCAAAGAAGGTAGTCTTCCTAACCTAAGCTTGTTTCATTAATGATATTGTGTAGTCTTTATTTTTCGTAAGCATGAATAGCATAGTTCTAGTTTTGAACAAGGCTTTCGGTTCTATATATTTAGGTTACGATGGGTTTAATGGTTGTATTAATATTTGATGCACCCAAGTTCTGCATGGACATGCTACTAAATTTTACATTGTATTAGGGAGCATGTACGGACCCTAGGAATGTGATAGAAATGAGTTTAGTCGAAGTTTGGTCAAAACGAGTATTTGTTGAGAGCCAAACGTTCGATCTTGCTGGCCCAAACATTCGATGGTTGAACAATAAGCCTATTTTAAATTGTTTTAAATTAGTACTTGTTTTAGCTTGGATTAGCTAGGTCTAATGGAATGTCTAATACCCAGCTCCAAAGGCAAATGATATACACACTGACCTAAGGATCTAAGCCTCTTCCAAAGATTGAGCATTGCCATTGATGTAGCGTATGCACTAGATTATCGATCTCCATCACCATTGCCATACAAAGAATTGTTCATTGTGATTTAAATCCAAGAACATTCTTTTTTATGATGATCGAATGCCTCATGTGGGTGATTTGGATGAGCAAGGTCATTCAAGAAGCGTCAAATAGATCTCATTTTGAATCAAATAGTTCAGTTGGACTGAAGGGCACTGTTGGTTTGTTGCACCCAGGACAGTTTAAATTTGTGTCAACCACTATAAAATCAACCAATATTTTTTACATGTTACATGTGTCCCAATTTTACTGTATGCATGTTAAATCATAATTTATTTGAAAAGCTTAAGTTAATGGAAAAACACACTGAAATATTTCACTGAAATTGGGGTAAACTATAAAAGTCATGGTTTGAACTCAATACCCCCTTATACCGTGCTATTTAATTCATATTTTTAACACTGCATCCTAGAGCATTTCTCTGAATGATATTTTGGATAAAAGCCAATGAAAGAACCGTGAAAACAGAGCAACTTTGGGAAGTAAAATTTTCTTTCATGAAAGCTATTGGGAAAAATTCCCTACAATTATGGGCCTTTTAAGTTTGAGGTTGGGCCTTAATTATGGAAGGGTCCCTGGGTTATGCCCATTCCGAAGTTGAATAAATCAACATTCCATTGAGCAATTCTCAGTAAAATACCGAAGTAGATTAGGAGAGAAAAGAATCCGAGTCTTGATATTCCAGAAGTCCCAAAAGTAAGGAGCCCATAATCAAGAAAGCAATGACAAAATCACTGGTTAGATCTAAGACCCAAGAATCACCAAAGAACGACAAGAAAAAGAATCCTAACCGAAATCGGAGGTGTATATAAGGATAGCACAACGAAAGATAGAGGTAAGTTCATCTTTGTCAGAAAAAGGAACTTAGACGTTGGAAATTTATGAGCCTTACTAACTTAGGGCATCGGAGCTATCCCCCGCTGACACCACCCAGGGCCTTTGATTTTTTATTTGTTTGAGCAGGTTGCTGAATTGTTCCTTGCAGCCTTTTATATTCAACGTCAAGTGTTCAACCATATCGGAAACTTATTTTAAGAGTTTGCACCCGTCTGTGGGTACAATTCAATATCATTGTTTCATAAAAATTAAATTAAATTAATAAAAAAAAAAAAAAAAAAAAAAACAACAATGTGACCTCTTGTTCAAGTCCAGAATGCCGGATCTCCTCCTCCTCTAGGGCCGTAAAGACCTGAAGCTCTACTCACCGGACCCCAATGTTGCTACATTACAAGCAACCGATCGCGCAACAAATGTAGAAAGACATGGAGGGAGCTACAACGAGTCAATGCTACGTTGTGGCTGCAAATAGGAAATGGGCGAAGAACAGTAGCCATAACCATTTAAAAGAAAATCAAAGAGGCGGCTCTAAAATGTCAAATCATCTAAGTGAGAACCAAGAGGAGACCCTTGAACCCAGTCGATTCCAGGAGGGAAAATGCCGGAAGACAAAACCGTGTGAAGAAGTTAAGAGAGGTGGTAGCCGCGTTAGAGAAAAAATGTGACCTTCTGCCAAGAATCTTCTTCAAAGGTGAAGGGTAAAACCGTTCAGTATCAATAGAATCTACTAAGCAGGGAATTGCCTCAACATTTAGCAAGAAAATCGGCACCATGCGTCTTCCTAATAATGTTCAAATGCTAACATTCCACTCTTTATAGGAGAAAGAATATCCACCAAGCATCTGGACCAGTACCAGACCATCTGTGATTCTCCATGGCACATCCGATGAGGTGGGCTTGCGAGCTTTCCCCTAACCCGGGGAGGAAACGCCCAATGATTGATAATCAAAAAGATACCCCTGAGTTCTGTAGATACGTTTTGCAGACTGGGAGAATGTTACTAATCCAATTCTTCGCGGAAGGAAGCGCAAGAAGTCCTAAGGCACTACTGACATTGATCCCAAGGGAAGGAAGAGCCTCCTGAAAAGCACATAATGAGATTCAATCAAGAAGAATCTATCTCTATAATGGTCACTGACGAGAAATGGCTTTGCAGCCTTCATTCCAAGGAACCATCCTAGGTGAAGCCCTGATGATGGAGTTAGCCAAAAGAGCCGCGATAACTTCAGCGAGTTCATGGACAAAGTAGAAGAATTCCATCAACCAAGAAGAAAAATACTTAGGGGAGTTAGGCCTCCTCTTGCAAGTACTAGTCTCCCGATTTAGAAGGAGCAGCGAGAAGAAAAAAAAGAAGGAATCAGAAAGTTCAGAGGTGTAACTAGCCTCGAGTCCATCATCAGGTATAGTAAGTAATATTTTCACCTTTAAACATTGAATGTTGAAGAGGCTTCATAGAAATCAAGAAAGACCTAGGATTCGTTTGCCCAGCCAAAAATAGTGGGACGAACCACTACTCAAAAAATAACTCAAATACTATGGCATACCATGAGGTGAATGGTCATACCGCACAAAAGGATGTAATCAACCTTTGAGCGTTGCTGATTGAAAACACATTAGAAACAGAAGGCTCGTTAAGTTCTGTAGATCAAAGGGATCCACACGAGATCATAACCTAAGAAGGGAACGCATCCCTCGACAATACCCCAATAGGGATGACCACCCATCGGCAATATCCGCCAAGAGATGAACCCGGCCCCAAAAAATATCCACAAACGAGATTATAGGCTTAGACACTTTCGAAACCCCCGAGATTTGAGAGCCGCGAGAAGAGGAGACCTCGGATCGACGAACGAAGGCAAGAGGAACTGAGACGTGATGAAGTAGAGCCATGGTCAAGTAAACCGGTGTAATCTGGAGTAAATCCGAACAGATACATAGACGATTCAACGGGAGAAGCGAGACCAATTCGGCAGCAAGGAAAGCTTATGCCTGACAGTAAAGAGGCTAAAAGGCTATATTAGTGAGACAGGCCCCTCCAATAACCATAGAATCGAAGGATTCCCACCATCATTGATTCTCCAATGATCGACGTATGCAGGGGTCAGTCGGCCCATACGCGAAGCCGTTGGTTTTCTCAATACAGATCAAGACCACAATGTCGTCATATCCTGGTGACGAACGGGAGCTCAGCTAAAATCCTTGTTTGGTCGAGGCTTCTAACACCTAGGATTAGCCAAGGACAAGACATCCTAGCAGTATCCCCCCTAAAGTGGGATTTGTTGGGAGAGCAAGTCTATCCTGTGGGATCCATCGAACTCCCGGTGACTCCGGGAGAAATAGCCACGAAAATCACAAAGGGACGTAATGTCAATGTTCCTACCAGGTCCACAGACCGTCAACATATAACGCCATCAATGGTCCGGGGCCCGTTTTGAACAGCTAGAAGCATAACCTTCTCGCTGCACGTGTAGAAATGAATTTGCCAACGAATGATATGAGTTGGAGAGTAAGGGTGAACGCAATGGATAGTCCGGTCAGTGCTATAAATACTTCCCCTCCCGAAAGAATTGCCCAGAAAAAGCCATTTTCAGAGAAGGAGATAAAGGAAGAAGGCAAATAGTAACCAATAATCGGGAGACACGTTTGAAAAATTGGAAGATTTGAGATCGGACAGATTTCCAAGCAGAAAGTAAGGTAGATCACAATTCCCCAAGAACAAAAAGAAACACTGTGGCTTCTTACGAAGGAAACGCATATGTATTTGTATGGGAGCCCACGAAGATAGTGCCGGAAGTAAAGCCCACAATGATAGTTCATCACTGAATGTAGATCCAACACCGACCAGTGAAACAAAAAAAAAAAAAAAAAGCTTCGCTCTAGAGCAGAATCAAGCAATTGGCAGAGAAGGTGAAAAACTGCTATAGTGTTGAATTTACATATTTTTAAGCCCCTTAACTCATATAATGTTAAGCTTAGCTTGTGTTTATATAATATTTTGTTATGTTTTAGTGTTTTGCTATATTTTAAGGTCAATAATGAAAAACACAAGCAAAACCAACAATTTTAGGCTTAAAGA
>FXXK01000570.1:106793-116821 GCA_900184695.1 Betula pendula
GTTATAAATCTGAGTAAGAAGGGTAAGTATGGAAATAATTACTGAGGATTTTGCCACAAGACTTTAATGAGCAAAATCTTCTTTGTGTGTAATTCTTGTTCCTTTTGGCCTAAGATTTGAATTGTGAATTCTTCGTAGGATAGGTTTAATTGCTTGAATATGTAGCAGTCTATATATAGTTGAACACCTGGATAGGATTGTGCACGTACTTTCGTAAAGTGAACACGTGGAATACGTCCTAAATTCCAACCTAGTCTGGTGGCAAAGCAACTATGTATGCCATAGGGCTAACCCTCTCGACTGCGTCAAATGGTCCAACGAATTGAGGATTCAACTTTCCTTTCTTTCTAAATCATACAACGCCCATCATCAGCGAGACTTTTATAAACACTTGATTGCTGCCTTGAATTCCAACTCTCGGCGACACTTGATCGCTGCCCCAAAATATTAAACAATGTTAGGTAAAGCCTTGTTAATAGGAATGTTAGGATTGTTAAAAGGAGGATTTTTAGATTTTCTAGCCCATTCGAACATTCGTATACAGCGGGCCGAATGTTCAGTATGCATAGTACAACAAACGAGTACAATGAACGTTTGAAATAGTACACCTAAATGTTCGATGTGTCATGTAGCACTGTTCACCATTGATCATGTGACGACCTGATCCATAATTACACTGTAGCTATATTTTTTTTTTTTATTTATTTTTTTTAAAACATACAGTAATTATGAACCGGATTTATCGCCACAAGGTGATAGAAAACACCTGCTATACATGTATCTCACAACGTATCATGAGAATACACCTATTACATCAGAGTCATATATCACATCAAATATAAATTGAGCGGAAGCATTTATATTCAAAAGGAGTAATCAAAACATATAGAGCTGACAATACAAATTCTAATGATTTAAAATTTACAATGTGAATATACAAAAGAATGGCTATACACTGGTGTCACAGGCGACATAAGCCATATATACAAAAATATAGTTGTGAATACATCACCACAACAACAAAAGAATAGACTAACTAAAGAGTCTATACAAAATACATATGTCCCATGACGTCAGTCGTAATAGCCAAGGTAGTAGGCTACAGGATCATCATCTAAGGCCTCAGTACCTGCACCAATATCTATGTAACCATAGAGATTATCCATGATTACATCGGCGGAAAGGAAAATAAGTGAGTCAACAGATTCAATGGATAAAAATCCACTAAGTTGTTGTAAAGAACCGAAGTGTTAGTTACATGAATTTACAATAACAGCTACGAAAAGTATGACATTTATTTTAAAACATGACCAGCTGATAAAGTAAACACATATGAACATAAAACATCTTAAATATAATAATAGCTAAGTACATATATGTACGTTCCAGTCTCCCGCTTGTACTAGCACACATACGCGCTCATCTATATTATAAATATAGCATATAACTTAACTACACTCATATACAAGTATTACTTCCCCTATGGGTGAAAACACAAGCATATAAGCATATTTAAGCAATAAAACATAAATTCATATGTAGCTAGTCGTAAGAATATATATATGCTTTTCTAGAACCTCATTTGCCATACTAGTACGTCTAGAATCAATAAAACATAAATCATCATATAAACATCTCATAAATCAATCATAAAGCCATCATGTACATCATGCATTGCTATGTAATTCTGGTGTGTGATGACTCCGTCTCAAGACATCTTACTTTGCGTCACTGGGCCCGGCCGCCAACCACAATTCTCATATTGCATTTTCGTGGATGACCCCTAGGCAGGTCTTACACCATGACCTCTGGGCAGGTCTTACGCCATGACCCCTAGGCAGGTCTTACGCTAGCCGTAGCTGTAGCCCTCACCAGACTGCCATGTGGCCCTCACCAGACTGCCATGTAGCCCTCACCAGGCTGCAATTCATTACTCTCATGTTTAGCTTATCTTTTACATTCCTTATATCAAGATTTTACATACACTCTTATGCTCTTCATACATATGCTCTTAAATAACATGCATCAATATTTGCCATAGTCTTTTCTCAATATCAAAATCAGTAAAATATCATAAAACTCAACATTTCAATAATTTCCGCCATAATCATAAAACATCAACAAAGCATCAAAACTCATCATCAATCACTCATCAAATTATCATAAATTCTCAAGAAGATAGTCAAAAACAAACCATATATTGTCACAAGATATCATCGGTTCGTCTTTTAAAACCTTATATTGTTTCTTCAAAATCTCATAAAAATATTTATTTTTTTTTTGGCAAGTACTACATCTGCTAAACATTGAAAAACAAGTATGAAAACACTTTAAGGTGTGTATCATTCTCAGTAAGTATAAATACTTACAAATTCTGCTTGATGAATTGGATTTCCTAGCCACGAATGTTTAGCAATGCTCGCTGCACATTTACATTGCCAAAACATTATCAACTTATACACTTATACTCACAACCCATTACCCATGATACATGAAAATGCAAGTATCAAAGTAGTCATGGGCAACCCATAGTATTCTAGGGTTCCAAATAGCATAAAAATAATCTATTCAATCAACCCATTGCATTATACTAGGGTTAACCTCATAAAACCTCAAAAATAGCAACTATAGAAAAATCTAGGGTTTTGAACATTTACCTCAAAGCCTGAAGAATCCGAAGTTGTGCACCACGAAACTTCAACCCAATGAGTGTAGAGTAAAACCTAACAAGAATCCTAAGGAAACAACCATTCATAAGCCATACATTCGAGAATATAGCTTAAGTATTGAGAAGTTAGGATTTTGAGAATTTTACCTCAAATCGATCGGTGGAAGTAGGTTTCAACGCCTAGAATCTTAATTTCGGGGTTAAAAATGTGTTTGGGGGCTCTCTAAGATCATTACTAAGGGTTTGGGTATAAACCCTATGAGAGAGAAGAGAGAAAATGGCGAAGAAAATAAGAAAAATCGGAAAAATGGGCTGAAAAACGCGTTTCAGCCTATTTATAAGTGAGTGAACAGTGCCACCGTCCGGACCAACTGCGAACGAGCTGTGGACGCCACTTTCGGAGTGAAAAGAAAGATCGGGTCCTTCCGGATGAGCTGCAGACGAAATACGAACGGAGGTCACTGCCTACTCGATTTGACCCCCAAAACATTGGAATTGGAAAATTTTCATGAAATACAAAGTTGTAGAGTTTTGAGTTAGCTTTCCAATGACATAAAGTGTGTCTCAATCGAAGTTCTGAGTCAAAATTTATGAGCATTTTAGTCTGATAGGGTCAAAACTAAAACTACTAATTCAAGTGAAAACCACCAAAATATTTCCTAAAGCTTATTTTTTTTGCATTTGTCCATCATTATTACTTTTAATTAGCTTTTTACCCTTGTCTATTTAAAGTGATTTATAATCCATAATTAAAATTCTTGGGCGTTACAGATCACATCAGATCACCCGTTCAGCATGTGTGTCAAACCGTACACGAATGTTCTACACAGTACACCCAACGTTCGATTGAAATCCTAGAACTGTTAGGTAATAGTACAATGAACGTTCGGCACAGTACACCCGAACATTCGATGAATGCCAGAAATGAAAAATAACCCTCGATTTTTTCCCACACAAACTTCCTCTATAAATATACTCGCTTACCTCGCCCATTCAACACATTTTTATCTCTCTCCAGTGTGTTATCAGTATGTGAGTGTGAGAGAGTGACTTGGAGAGGGAGGAGGAGCTCTTGATCCTTGTACTTCAAAGAAGGTAGTCTTCCTAACCTAAGCTTGTTTCATTAATGATATTGTGTTATTGTCTTTATTTTCGTAGCATAATAGCATAGTTTCTAGTTTTGAACTAGGCTTTCGGTTCTAATATTAGGTTAACGATGGGTTAATGGTTTATTAATATTTGATGCACCAAGTTCTGCATGGACATGCTACTAAAATTTTACATTGTATTAGGGAGCATGTACGGACCCTAGGATGTGATAGAAATGAGTTTAGTCAGAGTTTTGGTCCAAAACGAGTATTTGTTGAGAGCCAAACGTTCGATCTTGCTGCCCAAACATTCGATGGTTGAACAATAAGCCTATTTTAAATAGTTTTAAACTTAGTACTTGTTTTAGCTTGGATTAGCTAGGTCTAATGGAATGTCTAATACCAGCTCCAAAGGCAAATGATATACACACTGACCTAAGGATTCTAAGCCTTCTCCAAAGATTGAGCATTGCCATTGATGTAGCGTATGCACTAGATTATCGATCTCCATCACCATTGCCATACAAAGATTGTTCATTGTGATTTAAATCCAAGAAACATTCTTTTTTATGATGATCTGAATGCTCATGTGGGTGATTTTGGATTAGCAAGGTTCATTCAAGAAGCCTCAAATAGATCTCATTTGAATCAAAATAGTTCAGTTGGACTGAAGGGCACTGTTGGTTATGTTGCACCAAGGACATTTAAATTTGTTGTCACACTATAAAATCAACATATTTTTACATGTTACATGTGTCCAATTTTACTGTATGCATGTTAAATCATAATTTATTTGAAAAGCTTAAGTTAATGGAAAAACACATGAAATATTTCACTGAAATTGGGGTAAACTATAAAAGTCATGGTTTGAACTCAATACCCCTTATACCGTGCTATTTAATTCATACTTTTAACACTGCATCCTAGAGCAATTTCTCTGAATGATATTTTGGATAAAAGCCAATGAAAGAACCGTGAAAACAGAGCAACTTTGGGAAGTAAATTTTCTTTCATGAAAGCTATTGGGAAATATTCCCTACAATTATGGGCCTTTAATAGTTTTGAGGTTGGGCTTAATTATGGAAGGTCCCTGGGTTAGCCCATTCCGAAGTTGAATAAATCAATATTCCATTGAGCAATTCTCAGTAAAATACCGAAAGTATTAGGAGAGATAGAATCCGAGTCTTGGATATTCCAGAAGTCCCAAAAGTAAGGAGCCCATAATCAAGAAAGCAATGACAAAATCACTGGTTAGATGCTAAGATCCCAAGAAATCACAAAGAACGACAAGAAAAGAATCCTAACCGAAATCGGAGGTGTATATAAGGATAGCACAACGAAATATGAGAGGTAAGTCATCTTTGCTCAGAAAAAGGAATCTTAGACGTTGGAAATTTATGAGCCTTACTAACTTAGGCATCGGAGCTATCCCCCGCTGGACACCACCAGCAAGGGCCTTTGATTTTTTATTTGTTTGAGCAGGTTGCTGGAATTGTTCCTTGCAGCTTTTATATTCAACGTCAAGTGTTCACCATATCGGAAACTATTTTAAGAGTTTGGCACCGTCTGTGGGTACAATTCAATATCATTTTCATAAAAATTAAATTAAATTAAATTAAAAAAAAAAAAAAAAAAACAACAATGGTGACCTCTTGTTCAAGTCAGAATGCCGGATCTCCTCCTCCTCTAGGAGCCGTAAAGACTGAAGCTCTACCTCACCGGACCCCAAATGTTGCTACATTACAAGCAACGATCGCACAAATGTAGAAAGACATGGAGGAGCTACAACGAGTCAATGCTACGTTGTGGCTGCAAATAGGAAATGGCGAAGAACAGTAGCCATAACCATTTAAAAGAAAATCAAGGAGGCGGCTCTAAACTGTCAAATCATCTAAGTGAGAACCAAGGAGGAGACCTTGAACCGTCGATCCAGGAGGGAAAATGCCGGAAGACCAAAACCGGTGTGAAGAAATTAAGAGAGGTGGTAGCCGCGTTAGAGAAAAAATGTGACCTTCTGCAAGAATCTTCTCCAAATGGTAAGGGTAAAACCTCAGTAGTATAGAATCTACTACAGGGAATTGCCTCACCATTTATCAAGAAAATCGTCACCATGCGTCTTCCTAATAAGTTCAAAGTGCCTAACATTCCACTCTTTATAGGAAAAGAATATCCAACCAAGCATCTGGACCAGTACCAAGCCCATCTTGATCTCCATGGCACATCCGATGAGGTGGCTTGTCGAGCTTTTCCCCTAACCCAGGGAGGAAACGCCCAAGATTGATTCAAAAAGATACCCCCGAGTTCTGTAGATAGTTTTGCAGACTTGGGGAGAATGTTTCTAATCCAATTCTTCGCGGGAAGGAAGCGCAAGAAGTCCTTAGGCCACCTACTGACATTGATCCAAGGGAAGGAAGAGCCTCTGAAAAGCTACATCATGAGATTCAATCAAGAGAATCTATCTCTAGATAATGTCACTGACGAGATGGCCTTTGCAGCCTTATTTCAAGGAATCCATCCTAGTGAAGCCCTGATGATGGAGTTAGCCAAAAAGCAGCCGGATAACCTTCAGGAGTTCATGGACAAAGTAGAAGAATTCATCAACCAAGAAGAAAATCTTAGGGAGCTTAGGCTCTCTTGGCAAGTACTAGTCTCGATTTAGAAGGAGAGCGAGAAGAAGAAAAAGAAGGAATCAGAAGTACAGGTGATAACTAGCCCTCGAGTCCATATCAGGTATAGTAAGTATAATTTCACTCCTTTAAACATTGATGTTGCAGAGGTCTTCATAGAAATCAAGAAAGACCTAGGATTCGTTTGCCCACCAAAAATAGTGGGAGAACCACTACTCAAAAACTAACTCAAATACTATGCATACCATGAGGTGAATGGTCATACCACAAAAGGATGTATCACCTTGAGGTTGCTGATTGAAAAACACATTAGAAACAGAAGGCTCGTTAAGTTCCTGGTAGATCAAAGGGATCACCGAGATCATAACCTAGAAGGAGAACGCCATCCTCGACAATACCCAATGAGGGATGACCAGCCTCGGCAATATCCGCCAAGAGATAACCGGCCTCAAAAATATCCACACCGAGATTATAGAGCTTAGACACTTTCGAAACCCCGAGATTGAGAGCGGCGAGAAGAGACTCGGGATCACGAACGAAGGCAAGAGGAACTGAGACGTGAGTGAAGTAGAAGCCATGGTCAAGTAAACCGGTGTATCCTTGGAGAAATCCGAACAATATCTAGAGGATTCACGGGGAGAGGCGAGACCAATTCGGCAAGGAAAGCTTATGCATGACAAGTAAAGAGCTAAGAGGTCTATATAGTAGACAGGCCCCTCAAAACATAGAATAAGGATTCCCTCATCATTGGATTCTCCAATGATGACTATGCAGGGGTGAGTCGGCCCCATACCGACGCCTTGGTTGTCTCAATACAGATCAAGAACCACAATGTCCGTCATATCCTGGTGGATAACGGGAGCTCAGCTAAAATCCTTTATTGGTCAGCTTTCCTACACCTAGGGATTAGCCAAGACAAGATCATCCTAGCAGTATCCCCCCTCGTGGGATTTGTTGGGGAGCAAGTCTATCCTGTGGGATCCATCGAACTCCCGGTGACTCCGGGAGAATACCCGAAACAAAGGACGATCATGGTCAAGTTCCTACTAGTCGACAGACCGTCAACATATAACGCCATCATGGTCCGGGCCGTTTTGAACGAGCTAGAAGCTATAACCTCTCCTGCACATTGTAAAATGAAATTCCCAACGAAGGAATGAGTTGGAGAGGTAAGGGGTGACCAATGGATAGCACGTCAGTGCTATAATACTTCCCTGAAAGAATTGCCAGAAAAAGCCATTTTCAGAGAAGGAGTAAAGGAAGAAGGCAAATAGTAACCAATATCGGGAGAACCGTTTGAAAAATTGGAAGAGTTTGAGATCGGAGATTCCAAGAAGAAAGTAAGGGTCAGATCACAATTCCCCCAAGAACAAAAAGAAACACTGGTGGCATTCTTACGAAGGAACGCATATGTATTTGCATGGAGCCACAAAGATATGCCGGGAGTAAAGCCCACAATGATAGTTCATCAACTGAATGTAGATCCAAGTCACCGACCAGTAAAACAAAAAAGAAGAAGCTTCGCTCCATAGCAGAATCAAGCAGTTGCAGCAGAGGTGGAAAAACTGCTGATAAGTGTTGAATGCTACACATTCAAGTTTCTTAACTCGCATATATTAAGCCTTAGATTGTGTTATAATATAATATTTTGTTATGTTTTAGTGTTTTGTCTTATTTTCAGGTCCTAATGGAAAACACAAGCAAAACCATCAATATTAGGCTTAAATATACATCAAAAGAAAGTTGAAGGGCTAAAGAATGTTAGCAGATTGAGTGCAACATTTATGGATTGATCGCAGCTGGCGATCGAGCGCCAACTTCTAGAGATCGAGCGCCATCAAAGCTTTCAGTCCTGCAAAAAAAAATCTTTGACAGCAAATGACAGAAAGTTGATATCTTTTATGAAAGATTGCGGCTTGGTAGGCTTTGGTGGGCGCCTAATTCTCTCATCTAAGGTGTCCTAGCCACTTGAACTCAAGATTTTTACCTTCTTCTTATCTTATACAAAGATCTCAAGCTCTCTCCCTCTATAAAAGAAAACCCATCCTAGAGCTTCAGAGGCAGTCCGAAATTATTGTTTAGTTTACTTTTTAGCTTAGTTTCCATTATTTTCTTGCTTTGGCAGTAGGTAGAAGCTCGACCCATAGCTCTTAAACTCTAGGAAATGGTTTTCTCCTCTTCAATGGAGATTCTCAAATCCTTCATGAGTAACTAATTCTTCTATAGGGTTTTGATGTAATTCTTTCCAAGTGCTATGGGTTGATTGTGTTAGCTAGGATTTTATGCATATGTATAATGATTGGATAGCCTAAGAGGATTGCAAACTTTTCTAGATTGTTCTTCATGATTATATCATTTATAATGAAATCATTTTCTTGTCTATGAGAAAGCTTTCTTTATCTTAAATGAACTCAACATTTTCATTTTCTATGATTGCGGGAACAATGGCTATGCAATGATGCTTTTTGACATAAATTCAAGTAGGTTTGATGAGCCATACTAGGGAACACGAATCAATCTACATCTTAGTGTAGTTTAGTGTAAGTGAAAAGTTTAGTGCAAACCTAAGATGACTCATGCTTAATTCTNCTAGAGCAGAATCAAGCAATTGCAGTAGAGGTGGAAAACTGCTAATAAGTGTTGAATGTTACACATTTAAGCCCCTTAACTCATATATGTTAAGCCTTAGCTTGTGTTGTAATATAATATTTTGTTATGTTTTAGTGTTTTGTCTTATTTTTAGGTCATAATGGAAAACACAAGCAAAACCATCAATATTAGGCTTAAAGATTCATCAAGAGAAAGTTGAAAGGCTGAAGAGTGTTAGTGGATCGAGT
Organism: Betula pendula; assembly: GCA_900184695.1. Lineage (NCBI taxonomy): Eukaryota > Viridiplantae > Streptophyta > Magnoliopsida > Fagales > Betulaceae > Betula > Betula pendula. The sequence goes on from FXXK01000570.1 coordinate 116,014, forward strand.
GCAACATTTGTGGATTGATCGCAGCTGGCGATCGAGCACCAACTTTTGGAGATCGAGCGCCATCGAAGCTTTCAGTCCTGAAAATATCTTTGACAGCAAATAACAGAAAGTTGATATCTTTTATCAAAGATTGCGGCTTGGTAGGCTATGGTGGGCGCTGAATTCTCTCCTCAGAGGTGTCCTACTCACTTGGACTCAAGATTTTTACCTTCTTCTTATCTTATGCAAAGATCTCAAGCTCTCTCCCTCTATAAAAGAAACTCATCCGAAAGCTTCAGAGGCAGTCTGAAATTTTTGTTTAGTTTAATTTTTAGCTTAGTTTCCATTATTTTCTTGCTTTGGCAGTAGGTAGAAGCTCGACCCATAGCTCTTAAACTCTAGGAAATGGTTTTCTCCTCTTCAATGGAGATTCTCAAATCCTTCATGAGTAACTAATCTTTCTATAGGGTTTTGATGTAATTCTTTCCAAGTGCTATGGGTTAATTGTGTTAGCTAGGATTTTATGCATATATATAATGATTGTATAGCCTAAGAGGATTGCAAACTTTTGTAGATTGTTCTTCATGATTATATCATTTATAATGAAATCATTTTCTTGTCTATGAGAAAGCTTTCTTTATCTTAAATGCACTCAACATTTCCATTTTCTGTGATTGCGGGAACGATGACTATGCAATGATGTTTTTTTACATAAATTCAAGTAGGTTTGATGAGCCATGCTAGGGAACATGAATCAATCTACATCTTAATATAGTTTAGTGTAAGTGGAAAGATTAGTGCAAACCGAAGATGACTCATGCTTATTTCG
>FXXK01000570.1:125087-142935 GCA_900184695.1 Betula pendula
TGGTGGGCGGGTGACGCTCGAGCGTCAAATGTTGGCGCTCGAGCGTCTGGTTCTTCAGTGAACCAGACGTGGTGCGAGCGTCAGGCTTGCAGCTGACGCTCGTGCACTGGGCAGGTGGTTGCGAGCGTCAGGCTTGCAGTTGACGCTCGTGCAGCTGGCGCTCGAGCACCACAAATGGGCGCTCGAGCGTCAAGTAAAAAATGTGCTTGGCGAGCGTCAGGCTTGCAGCTGACGCTCGTGCACGGGCATGGGCGTTGCGAGCGTCAGGCTTACAGCTGACGCTCGTTGCGGCTGGCGCTCGAGCACCACAAATGGGCGCTCGAGCGTCAGGGCCCAGCAAAAAATTTCTTTTATTTTATTTATTATTTTTTTTTAGACAAAGAAAATAGACTATAAAATATAACAACAGAAAATAACAATATACACAGAATATAAAATAGCAAAAATGAAATGAAAGAAAAATTTTAGAAAATACAAGTTTCTGCTATGAACAGTAGCTTCAGTGCTACTGTCCGGATGCTGGCGGGTGACGCTCGATCTCCATGGTCTGACGCTCGAGCGTCACTTTCTGCAGAAGCAAAAAAATTCTGCAGAAACAGAAAAGAAACCAAAATTTGTACAGACTCGATTTTATGCATATTTTGGACTCTAAGGACTCAATCTACAGTATTTACAATATCTACAGAATCAAACTAGATTACAACCTCAAAAACTCAACAACTAACCGTGCAACAGTCCCCGGCAACGGCGCCAAAAATTGATAGTCGCGCGAGCGCTACCGATTTTACATTTATAATTAACCGCTCGCGTTAGATCACACCTTTGCAGGATAGTTCTAAAAAGAGGGTATCGATCCGCAGAGACTGTGATGGTTGGTTTGTAAAGTTCTCGAGGTTTTCTCTAGCTTGACTCGTGAAAACAAAAGGTTTTGGTTTTTTAAACTAAAAGACATAAACTTAAATGACTTTAAAGATAAATGACATAATTTTAAATGACATAAAGTGTAAATGACTTAACTGTAAAGACATGAATGTAAATGACATCAAGTGTAAAAGACATAAATGTAAATGACATGTAAAGTAAAGATAAAGGTAGAATGCGGATTGTATCAAGCATGGAATTTTTAACAAAGGCATAATACGAGCGTGTAAAGGTTGTCAATCCTTACAACGATCTCAACATGAAAAACATCAAAAGAAAATGATAAAGCATCATAGGTACCCACTAGTCACACCTAAATGACAGAAATCTAAACCTACATGTGAGATAACTCGTGTTTCCTAGCATGCGCGATAATAATCCTCTTAAATAGCCTACCCAATTATCATGAAATAAGCATAAGGCATCATAGGTTTCCACCCTCTTTTCCACCTATTCTAAGTTAAACTACATAGATTGAGTTGTGGTCCTAGCATGCCCTATCAAAACTCACATAACATTAAGTCAAAAAGCATCATTGCATAAGCATGGTAATCATTCAAGACTCAAACAATTCTTCATAGATGAAAGAACAATTTTCTATCTCAAATGGTATTTCATTAAGAACAAATCCTTAAGCAAATGCAATCATTATACCATTTATCAAAATTCATACCTAAATACAATCTACCTCAACCATAACCCCAGAAAAAATTGCATCAACACTAAATAGGAATTCATTTCCTCTTGATTTGGATTTCTTCAATGGATTTGAAGGAAATCCATTTCCTAAGGAAAATTGGAGCTATGGGTCAAGTTCTACCATTTATTATATAACAAAATAAAGCAAAAACAACTAAAACTATGCTGTACAGAACACTCAGAAGCCCACTGCTTCTCCTTTTTTTCTTCCTCTCGGCTGAACACATATATAGAGCAAAGGAAGTTTGATCTTTCTTAAGGAAAGATCAATGCTTAAAAATCTAATCCAGCTGTTTTAGAGTCCTCTTAGGGATGTGATTTTCGGCGCCCACCATAGCCTACCAGCCGCAATCTTTGATAATTTTCCAAGATATTTAAGATATTTGCTGATATTTGCGTTTCCAGAAAGTTCTGGAACTTCACCGGCATTTTTGACCACCAAGACGTCTGAATCTGATCTTTTGCATAAAATAGCTTTTGTGCGTCTGGAAGTCTTCTTTCCAACGCCCCTGACCTTGACTCATTCCGATATTTGTACTGGGAGATATGGTCAAAACAGTACGCGGAGGTCAGTGACGGAACTGATCTGGAAGCGTGGACGCTCGAGCACCACTTTTGGGCGCTCGAGCGCCGGCTGCTGGCGACGCTCGATCCTCGTTTTGGGCGCTCGAGCGCCCATTTTCTGCTTTTGCTTTTGCTTGATGAATTTTTCCTCTTTGAGTCCTCTTTCCAATGCCCTTGACTTTGCCTCAATCGGAGTTTTGAGCTAGGAGTTATGATCAAAAGAGTGCACAAAGGTCATTGGTCATCAACTTTGCAAAAGTTGATGTATTTTCAGCCTGAATTTGATAGAATTGTTTGTGTTCTTTATTAAGCCCTACAAAATAGAATAAACACTAAAACATAACAAAATATTAAATTACAATACAAACTAAGGCTTAACATATGCCAGTTAAGGGGTTTAAATGTGAAACATTCAGTAGTTATCAGTGGCCTTCAACTCCTCCTCAACTTCTTCCTTCTCAGCCTAGGCAAGTCGTGTTTCTTCCTGCGAAATAGCTTGACTGGCCTCCAGAGAAGTCACAATCACTTCGGAAGCATCTAACTGAGCCTCTAAGTCTGAAATTCTCTGGGCTTGTTGGGCTTGCAGAGCCAAAGAATCTTGGGCTTGCTACTTCAACAAAGAGATCTGTCGATCTTTTTCTACGCATTGAGCCTCAATCGATGATGATTGTTGTTGACTCTCGAATAACAAGGCTTGTAGCTTGCCTACCTCAGCTTCAAAACCTTTCAACCGAAGAACTTCATCATCAAGACTTCGCAGCTTCACACGCATCTCAGACAATTGTTGGGGATAATCCCTCAAATGTTCTTGGTACTCCCGGTATAAAACCGATAACTTCACTATATACTGAGATATGAAGGAAGAACGCCAAAGAATTAGAAAAAGCAACGGTAGAGAGGAACTTTACAAAAACTAATATATGTATATATACCTCAATCTGGTGATAAACTATGATATCAGCAAACCATTCAGGAGACGTCTTGCCTGCTCCACTTGAGAGCTAAAGCTTGGAGGACCTCAAGTGGACATCCCAGCAAACCATCTTTTAGGGATTGGATTGGGAGTTTTCGCTTAGAAGTCTCCCCTGATGGTATGTCAGGTAAATCAGACCTCGAATCTATGGGACGAATTGGCACACCTTCCATTCCCCTCGGAGATAAAGTTGAAGGGTTCACACCAATTTTCGGTGAACCGCTTGACGGATCAGGGAGATCATTCACAACCTTCTCGTTTGCACCCATTGAGGGTTCTGCCAAGGCATCATCTCGGATAAAGTTGTCAAGACTAGATTTCACGTAGTCAAAATCATCTAGAATATCGAGGATGATTGGAGGGGAATCTTTGACACCTCTCGGGGACAAAACATTCATAGTAGGAGACAACGCTGTAGGAAGAGGAAAGTATGGATCAGCATACATGGCATTGGCCTCATCAATCATATTGCTTAAATGCACGCCCATGCCAATACCCATGTTAACACCTTTCTTTCTTTTTGGATTTTCTCCGATGTGAGCCTTCCCTTTATCTGATGCTTTCCCTTTTTTTTGAGCCACAATCTTGATTCTGCTAACGATATGACCAGTCTGGATGGCATCACCCATTACTTTCTCTCTTGGAATTTGGGACCACCCATTCTTTTCTTGATATTCCATTGAGACCTATATATGTAGCGTGAAAAGACTTCTCGGTAACAGTTCTTCTCTGGCGGAACCTTCTTCGACTTGCTCTTCTTCCTCCAAACGGATTTATCCTCGGGAATTTTATAGCCTAAATACTTCCTCATATTCTCATTAGTTATAATGACGTCAAATTTAATCTGCTCCACATTCATAGGACTCCGGGAAAATTTGATCATAGTATTAGATCTGGTGACTTCTTCTCGGCTTAGATGAGGGATCTCCATGGCTAAGGATATAAGAGTAGAGTTAAAAAGCATATATAAAGAAGAGAAAAATGAGTAGGTTATTCATACCTTAAACACTAGGAGCTCTCCATTGTCTGAGAATCCTTCACTCATCAGACAGAGTCTCATTGGAGGAACATTCCCAACCACCTGAGACATAGAAATATCCATTCCTCCACTCCTTGTTACTAGTAAGGCTCGGAGGTAAGATCAAGAAGAGTGGGTTAGAACGGACTTGAAAGGCAATCGTCTCATCCTGGTATTGTTGTACACGGTAAATAGAGAAGAACTCGCGGATCGAATTTCGGTGATCCCCAAGAACAATGGCCTATTGCAAATATGAAGCAAAGAAATATCTCCAACTGTTGGGTCTAATCTGACTTGGAGCCACCCAGAGATATTGTAGTAACTCACGGGCTATAGCAGGAAATGGGAGACGAAGCCTAGCCATGAACATCCTGTCAAAGAGGTAGATTTTACCACTGTTGAAGTTTCTGTCTACATCCTTGAAGTGGAGTTGAACTTTGGGGGGAATGTCAAAATTATGATGAAGCCTTGATTCATCCGCAGAAGTGAGTTTTGCCTGGCTAGTCCTTTCTAAAGGGATGTAGGAAATTAGAACCCTAGCATCGTCTTCGTTCTGAGGGACTTTATCATCATCAGCCCTAGCATCACCGTCCTTCGCCTCAGCGACATCGTCGATATGGGGAACCTCATCTTCCTCATCTTGGGAATGTGGGGTATCATGACCCTTAGATGAAGAACCTTCGGATCGAGAGGAAGACATTTTCAAAGGAACAAATGGAATCTTTGGAGAATTTGGAAGCTTGGAGATTACTAAGGACAGAGGGAAGAACCAGACAAATAATGGAAAATGGAAAAGAAGACGGTCTAACCCATCAATTATTAAACCCTCATCTTGGGAAGATGAAGAGATAGCCGTCAGCAAGGAAAAGAAGGGCAGCGCTATGATGAGATGTGATGTGATGAGCACAACCCTAGGGAACTGAATCGGATTTGTTCTCTGGTCTTCTCAAGAAATGTGTCCCAAATGGGTCACAAGGGAGGAGACACGTATATTAGGCCATATAAGGAATAAACGAGGCTTTGGGAAATGTGATAGATGAAAGAACCCTAAACCAACACGTGGGTTAGAGGTTATCTCTGCCAAAGAAGAAAAAAGAAAACCGGTGATGTAAGGAAAAATGATTTTAAATTGAACTGATACCCCAATATATATTATAGTTCAAACTGAGACTGAGTTGTTTCACAAGGGTGTAAAATTGTAAAGGCCTTAATTCCCATAGCTGAGTCAGGCCTCAGATTGAGAATTGGGGGGTAATTGTTGGGAAATATTCCTTACAGTTATGGGCCTTTAACAGTTTTGGGGTGGGGCTTAATTATGGAAGGCCCCTGGGTTAGCCCATTCCAAAGTTGAATGAGTCAATATTCCATTGAGCAACTCTTAGTAAAATACCGAGAGTCTTAGGCGAGATAGAATCCGGATCTCAAATATTTCGGAAGTCCCAAAAGTAAGGAGCCCAGAATCAAGAAAGCAACAACAGAATCACTGGTCAAATGCTTAGATCCTGGGAAATCACAAAGAATGAGAAGAAAGGAATCCTAACTGAAAGTAGAGGTGTATATAAGAATAGCACAACGAAATATGAGAGATAAATCATCTTTGCTCAGAAAAAGGAATCTTAGATGCTGGAAATTTATAAGCCTTACTAACTTAGGCATCAGAGCTATCTCCCGCTGGACACCACCGGCAAGGGCCTTTGATTTTTTCTTTGTTTGAGTAGGTTGCTGGAATTGTTCCTTGGAGCTTTCATATTCAACGTCAAGTGTTCACCATACCAGAAACTGTTTTAACAAAAGCAACAACTAGTTTTATTTTTACTTTGCCAAAGTTGTATGTAATTACTTCTAAGTTCTAATAATCAGAGGTACACTTTGTCTTTTTACAGAGTATGGCATGGGAAGCGAGGCATCAACAGAGGGTGATGGTCTACAACTATGGGATTCTCTTGTTGGAGATGTTTACGGGGAAGAGGCCAACCGATGGAATGTTTAAAGATGGATTAGATCTCCATAATTTTGTTAAACACAGCATTGTAACAAATATAAGTTTTAGATAGTTACATAGGTTAGAGAAATTAGTTTTAGCTTAAGAGCATTGACCCACGTGTATAATCTATCCTTTCCATTCATGTATAAATACCCATTTCTTTGTAGTAGCTAAACACAATTAAACATACAAAAATTCATTTCCTCACAGCTCTCTCTCATTTTCCCTCGCTGTGTTCTGTTTTCTTCCATATACTCTGTTTTCTGTTACATTGCATGAACGAATATCAGAAATTTTAAGCGAAGATAATAATAAAGTGAGATGCACCAAAAAAGACCAAATACAAGAGCCTTGGATTGCAATTCTTAGAGTCGTAGTTGCTTATTCAATGAATTTTGCCGGAGACCCAATGAACATCAGTGATACTCTCAAGGAACTGCAACGGGTCAGAGACTTTCTTCATGAATATTCTGGGATGAACTGAAACTCAACCAAAATGTAAAAAGCTTTCCTATCTACTATGAATTTCTTAGCCAGACTATAAGATACTCCATGTATTGCCATGCATGTGTCACTTTCAATAATCACAATAATAACCTAGATGTGCGTACCCCTGTACTACGCTTTCAGACGATTGTCATAACAAAATAGAAGCATTTTGTGACTCCTACAAGCTCGATTGGGAATCTTGGAAATTTCTATATTGTAATGACATCCATTGTGGGTTAGTGTATATGACGCTTGCTTTTCCAATCCAGTTTGCCAAGGACTGCATCAACCTCATATCAGAACCACTTCTGCTAAAGATGATCAAACTAACAACCAAGAAGAATTCATAAATGCGACGGGAACTTTTCTTTTTTATAACAATTCAAATTCATAAAAATAAAAAAGAAAAAGAAAGCAGGAGCTCTCAGAGGAATTTTAACAAACATAACATGGACACTAATAACGACGCGTAGACGTTTACTAGCACCTTAGGTAACTGGGAAAGGAAAGCTAATAGAACAATGTTGGGTTGTCGGGTCAGGTCAGAAGCAAGATCTATTCGAAAGCTTTCAAAATTAAATGTACTTAGATTGGAATAGCTTTATCTTAGAAATTATTCTTCTATAGAAAGTGTCCTTAAAACTAAAAGGAGTCCAGGTAGGTAGGAAAGTGAGAAGAAAATAAAAATATTTATTAATGCTAGTTTAAAAATAATGTTCGGTGTATGCACTAATACGATGTGAATTGTGGACCGTAGGATACTTGGCACTTAGCACCCAGTATCAGAGCGATGAACAATTATATCATGACTGTTGCATTTTGGACTATAAAATTAAATCACGTAAGATCTAACGGTTGAAATTAAGACATCGCTACTAACAAATATGATCTAATGGCCATAATTAATAATTCTTATTTATAAACTGCGATATGATGGTCAATATTAAGTGTACATTGGCGGAGACATTTGTATTGTTAAACTTGATGGGTTCAAGTCAATATTGTAGAGATTGTTGACACATAGGACGTGACTTTTCACCCCATCATGGTGTGGGTCCATCTAATTTTTTCCACTACAAAAATAAGCTCATTAGCAGCCGACACATCGATCGATTGATCTTATCACAACCGCCGTCATGATCGTATCACTGTTGAGTCTATGGACATTATATGATATATATATATATATATTATATTATATATTATAATCATAATATAGATGTATCTTATACCTTTTGAGCTCTTGGACTCACCCCGACAATCTCAATGATTTGCTGCGCTCTTCTACTCCCCCATACAAGAGGCTCCTTATCCTCTTTAAGATATGTCTAATAATCGAAGACTAAGTCGACGCTGAAACTAGCAACAGATGTTGCCGCTAATGGGATTATATCATCGTTAATAGGTTTCCACAATAGCCCGCAGGCAGTAAAAAATTTACGCCAACTTATTAGTGTTGACGCTAATATTAATGCTTTTTTGTATTAGCGGCGATATTTTTGTCGCCACTAATAATCAGTAATAAGCGGCGAGTTTGAGAAGTCGCTGCTGATGATCTATTATTAGCAGCCACTTTGTCATCATTGCTAACAATCCATTATTAGCAGCCACTTTGTTGTCGCCACTAATAAATCAATGCTAATGAAGCAAATTCTTGTAGTGTCCTTTTAAGTTTTGGACTCCTTTGTGTACGTGTATTGGTTTTTTATTTAAACTCTCTTTGAATTTCTGTGAAATTTGGATAGCTTAAGAGAGGGTCTACGGGACCATATACTCTTGTAAGTTAGGATGCGGGACCCATATGTTCAGGGTAATTGGTGGGCTCCACAATGCCCTCTCTTTGGCTACTCGAATTTCTATAAATTCAGGCAATCTAATTAGTAATAACAAGAATCCATGAGGGTCAAGTTTGTTAACCTTAAAGCTCTTAAACCACTATGAAGTATGTCATGAGAAAATAATATTTACAGAAGCAAAAGGTCACACATTAAATTGTCATAATATAACTTATAAATAGTCACAATGGTTCCCCATTCGTGCCCAAAGGCACTTATTAAAATCATAACATAGCTTCACAAATATCTTTACGAAGTATGCCACGATACCACTTTGACACAACACTAATGGAAAACACAATAGGAGGCAAGAAAACACAGGAGTCTCATCCCTAAGGAAATTGTAAATATCCTCAAACGTTAACTAAACATATATATACCAATTGGTTTAAAAGTACATCATCTTATAAAGTCCTACCACTTATTCAATAAGAAATAAGAGTAAGGAAAACACAAAAGATAAGATAAGAAATAAGAGTAAGGAAAGTAGAAGATCACAAAAACAAAAAATGATAACAATGACACATATCTATTACTCCAGACGTGAAGGACTTCAACTTCATACGTGAAAGACTTCTTCAATTTCAGCTTGATCATGCATTTGGGTGGACGTTATCTTGTTGACGTGTGGTGTAATTGGTAGTTATGTTTGTCCTTGGTCGGTGTTAGTACATGGCAATGTCAAAATGCATGCTCTCTAATTTCCTCAATTTGTTGACGACATCATTTGCGGCATCCGCTCTAAGAGGTGATGATTGGCAGAGCACATAGTCCAAGTCCTGCAACCAACTGAGACCAAGCAATCCTCTACTCGTACTCTGCTTCTGGCATTAAAATGACGATCAACTTCTTCGATTATTGCACTTTTCTTCTATGTCACTCGTTATTTGTCTTATCATGTAGCATCTTCTTCACGTTCCTTCAAGGGCATATGAATGTCCCTATATGCCATGACACATTCTGGCAAAGCAATATATGTGAATTTGAATCCAAGCCATCTTTTGAACCATTTCATTAGTAGTCTTTTCCCAGTGAACATCTCCAACAAGAGTATCCCATAGCTATAATATCTCCAAGTACGGAAACTTGCCACTCATCCCATAACTCTGCAATTTATTAGTACATGATCACTAACATACTATATCTCCTAAACTTAAAGAATTTATATAATATATATAATTGTAAAATAATATATAAATTTACTAACGTATGGACCTATCAAATTAGGCTTGAACATACCTGGAGTAATGTACCCGATTGGAACCCTTCAGCACACAGACAAGTTTCGACATACTTTGATTTTCAGAAGATTATTGGATCTTCAATGACGAACTCGCCAATCCAAAGTCGCCCAACATGGGCTACATATTTCATTGAGGAGGACAATGTCTAGGATTTCATCACAGTGAACACTCGACGTTTGGCAATGGAGATGAAGATATTCCAATGCATAAGCAAAACATCTATGGCTATGTTCAGTCTTTGAATAAAGCTCAATCTCTTACATCGGTGTTGCTCATCCTCTGTAGGATGCAGCCACTGGTCTAGGCTTCCATTAGACATGAAGTTAAAAACTAGACTCTTAAATTCGTTCCCTTGATGATCAATGCTTGAGCAAGTAGTGATAATCTTAAGGAGATTACGATGGCGTAAATTTCTCAAAGCATTGCATTCATCAATGAAACTCTTGGAAGCTCCTCGTTGTTGAAGGTTTAAAACTTTAATTGCAACAATTGCTCCATTGCTAGAAAGAACTCCTTTGTATACAGAACCAAAACTACCGTTACCGATCAAATTGTCCACAGAGAAACCATTAGTCGATGCTTGGAGTTCTGCATAAGATATACAGACCAATCGCTAATCTTTTAAGGAAGTTGTGGCCAAATGTTTCTTTCTCCATTTTTTAACCATATAACATTTGAGGAAAAAACACAATAGAACAAGTACCAATATGACAGGAATTACTACTTTGAGTGCAAGGCGTTTCATGGATGAACGTGGACTCTTTTTGTAGCACTTTGGTAAAAGTAATTCCGGGACACCACCACATAGCTTGTCATTTCCAAAGATTGAAATTGCGCTTACATTCGAAAAAATCCCTTCACTTGGCACTTTTCCCTCAAGATCATTATGAGAAAGATTGAGATGCTTAAGTGACAAAAACTTATTGAGAAATTCAGGAATTTGCCCTGACAAGTTATTGCGTGAAAGATCAATTTCTTCTAGACCTCTTAGCATCTTCAAAGATGGAGGAATTGCTCCTTCAAATGAATTACCCTCCAAATGCAAACGTTCCAAACTAATACAACTACTAAGGGAAGCAGGAATTTCACCTGATAATCTATTCTCCAAGAGATCTAGCTCCCCAAGATTTTTTAAGTAACCCACTTCAAATGGCAGTATACCTGTCAAAGAATTATGAGAGACGACCAAGGAAATCGCAAAGGAAGAAGCCAATAAAACCTTTTTGGTATGGTACAATTGAGATTGGTTACTAGAAATGGTTTTAGTTGAACAATTTGACAGTTCCAGGCATTGTGTATACTTCACCTCAAAATGTCTCCTCATAAAGAGCTTTGTCAAGTTAGTAAGTTTACCAAGGAGGAAGGGATCAGCCGCAAAGTTTTTTAGTCAAAATTTAGAACTGAAACGTTGGAGCTTCCCAAGACGATCAGGGAGGGACCTCCCCAAATAGTACCTTCAAAACCTAGAACGGTCAGTTAACAAGGTTCCCATTCCAATGGAATGCCTCCATATATCATATGTTTCCACCCATATAAGAATATTCGAGCTGGGAGGAAAGTTGATTAGAGCTGGGCAGTACTCCACCAATAATTAAACGAAGACCCAACACCTCAAACGTAGTACAGTAAGCCAAAAAAATCAGAAATTCAGGTCACAACTTTCCCATTCCAAGTCTATTCATATCAAATATTAAGTCTAACCAACCATTCCAAACTGCCCGATTTTGAGCACCATCCCAGTGTAGACCATTCCAGCAAAGTCAATGCACACCAAGTCAGAAGAATTTGCCATTGACATGGCGAATAGGTCCTGTGAACTATTAACAACGCAGCAAATACTTCAAGGTTAGGAAGAGTAAGGCAACATCTGCTGGGAAGGTTTACATGCCGCTGCTTTTAGTAACAGAGAAATAGTATAGATGATAATTATAAATCAGAGAGAGGTAAGTACCAGACAGATTATTCCCATAAAGCTGAAAATATTGCAAGCTCGATAAATGGCCAAGCTCTCTAGGTATGCTCCCTTGTAGATTGTTCCGGTTAAGGGAAAGAAAATTCAAAGAAGAAAAATTTCCTATCCACGCTGGGATAGTTCCTGTAAGGTTGTTCCGACCAAGATTCAGGGAAACCAGCTTTGACAATGAACTCAACTGCTCTGGAATCTGCCCAACAAGTTTGTTGGCACCCACATCAAGCACTCTAAGTTGTGTGCAATGACTTAGATTAGTTGGAAGGTTCCCACCAAATGAATTGAAAGTCAAGTTGAGATGCTGCAGGCGCAGCAGACTTCCCACTTCTTGAGGAATTTCACCATAGATGATGTTGTTTCTCAGGTTGATTCCAGTAAGGTAAGTAAGATTTCCCATAGAAGGTGTTATGGAGCCAGCCAATCTTTGAGCTTCCAGGTTCAGAACCATAACTCTTTTACTGGAGGGGCTGCATGTAACACCAAACCAGTTGCAAAAATGGGTAGATTCATTCCATAAGCTCATGATTTGAAGTGGGTCTTCATGAATCTGATTCTTGAAGTCAAGCAACGCCAAGCAGCCGGACTCATTTGCCAAGCTTGAGCTCATAAACAGAAGAAGAATTCCGTGAAAGAATATGAACAAAGTCCACTTGGAATGCAGACAAGAGTGCTTCATCTGGTTGGGAATATAATTTTCAAGTAAGAATCAAGTCTGATTCTGGAGTTCTGTTGATATGAAAATGTTAAAAAAACAAGTTTCAATGAGAGGTCAAAGGAAATATGTTTAGTAGGTCGACCGATTGGGGTAGAAAATATATAGATGGCGTGGCCTTGCAGCGTTTTATTAGCGATGCAATTCAAAATTCTCGGCTAGATTTTTAGTAGTTGGCCCACCTATAGGTAATGAAATTATGGTACAAGAAATTTACCCAACGACTCTTAACATCTTGGGGTGAATACACTGAATAGGTGAATTTGAGTCTAGTCAAGTAAATTGTTTCGGATTCGAGTCAAGTAATTGGGGCTGTCGGTTTCGGCTTGAAGATATTACAAAGGAACTCAACTCATTTGAAAGCCAAATTCTAGAAAAATGTTTGAATTGGGCTTGTTAACAACCTAATCATATTCAAGCTTGACTTTGGCTAAAAGTTTATTTGAGTTTGTGATTTTAAAAAGTGTAATTTAAAAATAATGAAATTAAATTGTATAATTTGATTTAGCAGAGAGACAGAGGATAATTTGGAGGTGATAGAAAAACTTATAAAACAGTTATCTACAAGAAACCGCACAGCCATTGCATCGAAAATGGGTTATAAAAGTCTTGAGACAGATAACCATATCATATGTGTCAAGCAAAGGCTTGTAGATTTCATATTGGGATATTGAAAACATATTTCGGTATTATATGAGGTGGCTCTAAAAGGATAGCATGGTATTGCAATTGTAGAAACCGTAGAGAGGGCCTCAGCCAAAAACTCAATTCTTCAAATTTTTTTTCTAATTTACTCTTTATTGAGGTTTGTTGTTGATTAACACAGCACAAGTAAAGATATCGACCAATAAAAATAAAAAAATAAGAAGATAAAGTATTCTGGTGTTATTTGTGTGTGCTCCAATGCCGCACGGGCCATAGCTAAACGTTTTCACCTAGACTCTTTTTTTTTTTTTTCCTAAAAAAAAAAAACTCATTACCATTAGTTCTATAACGAATATAAAAATCCACATCTTCTCCTCTTTTTGCCATTTTTGAAGTGTTGCTAGGTTTGTGGGATTTCCAGAGAAAATATAGAGAACTAAGAATTGGGGAATAAAAATTGTGAAGTAGGAAAATTAATGTACATGATGATGTGTTGATTGACATGGGGTACGGGAAGTTGGCTTTACGAGTAGCATGGTTCTGTCCTTGTAGACGTAGAGAGGGCTCAGACACTCAATTCTTCATTTTTTTTTCTCTATTTTCTTTTATTGAGTTTTGTTGATTAACACTGCACAAGTAAAAATGACCAAAACAATAAATAAAACACGGAAGATAAGCATTTATGTCATGTGTGTGTCTCCATGCCGAACGAGGCTAATGCTTGTCTATAAGTTATCGTCACTTCTAAGCTTTTTTTTTTTCCTCAGAAGATAATAGATAAAACCTCATTAACAATATTTAGACGTATATAATGAGAATACTTTTATATATTTATCGACAAGGATTCACAAGTATTTTTTGTCGTCTTTTAATTTTGGGTTTAATTATTGACTTTCAAATACTTTTTTAACTTATTTGTTTTTCATTTTTTGGCTATATTCTAATTTACTTAAAATAAATAATTTAAAACTCTAAATGATCTACTATATATATAAATTTTTTATAGCTATACAGTGTTCTCAGGATGAAAACCTATCAACTTTTGTTGATTATTAATATACATAAAAATGATCTCTATTTTGATTAAGAAATTTCGAGCCGTCATATATTAAGTATTAAGATAATTAATCCAATGGACTTTATGCGTTTATTCATCGTGAGTAAACAGTAAGTCACTACTTTTAACTATTTTGGTTATACTTTTTGTTTTATTGAGATTTCTTAATTTAGAGATAAATAATTACAAAAAATAGATGTGCTGATCTTAATACAATCAGTTGTAATATCAACCGGTTTCCTATAGTTATACAATTTAATTTAAATAACTCCTCATATGGATAAGCTTTCCTTATATACAATAAGTTACTAATTTATTTTTGAGAGGAAGCGTACTATATGGGATGGAGATCAATAGGTTGAAATCACCATTCTTTGGTGTCTTAAAATAGAGCATTTAAAAATGGTGAGATAGTATTGAAATAATAGAAGTGAACTATCAGATACTATCTAATGATGTAGTCTTTAGCATAGATGACATTCATGATTTAGGTTATAACGTCTGTAAGTATTTTATGGCGAATGGGTCTACATTTGTATTTTTCATTCATATACAAGACAAATTAAGTTGTTTTATGTTAATTTATTATATTAATTGCAATTATAAAAATATATCTGTTCCTATGGAAACTATATATATAACTAAATTATCCTTAGAGTTCCTACTTGTGTTAAGCAGAGTAGAGTTTGGGCAGTAAATAGATTTATTCTTGAACTAATTTGTAGTTATTTTTAAGATCTACCCGTAGTTCTATGATAATACAGATTTCTCTTATACTCCATCTCTATTTGTTACCTCTAGGTCAAATGGACGTTCGTAATCCTTATCTGGCAAGAAGGTGTAGAGAAGAGATTTGAGTATTAGCGCATGGATTGGCATTGACGCACAACATATAAGTAAGGAGGTTATTAATAGAAGAGAGTCTTTTAAAAGTATATTGAGGCTTTATTAATTGACTTTATATAATCTGGATGAATTTTATGTTGTGTCTTATGATTAGTACTGCAGCTCTTTTATCATGTAATAACTGTGTTTTGCTGATTAATTTTTGCGTCTGACTGCAAGATTTCTTAATTCTGATAGGATGGTTAGTTTGTGAGCATTTTTAGTCGGAGATAGTTATGTTGTATAATCCTTTTATATATCTTCTTAGCTTTATCTTTTGATCTTCCTATTTATGTGGCGATTAGATGTCGCAGAACAAAACATGACTAAGAGACAAATTGATGTTGAATATATATTTTTATTATTTTTATAAGGCTGTACTATATTGTACAAAACATGATAGAATCTATTATGTTTATAGCTCATATGTTCTGCTCGCGGAGATATAATAGAAGAAATTAGAAGTATTTTAGTGAACGCTCGTAACTTAAAATATATATTTTTGATAGCTAAATGAATTAAGAGGGTCGAATAACCTGTTGAAGTATGGAGTTCATATCTTCCATTTTTAGTAATTAACTTTTCCAAAAGTCTGAGTTTATAACCTCATCGATCATATATTGCAGTGGGGAATAATATTTCTTGATAGTTGATGTGTACTCATTTTTGTAGATTTCCTACTGGCGTTTTAATAATGATGTGACATTGGTATGCTCTCAAGATGCGAACTCGAGTTGTCGTTTTAGCCCACTATGAACATTACATTGCGCAGGGTGCTTATGATTGTGTTGGTTTTGCGCATAGAGATAGTGAGGGGCATTTCAGGAGATGTTTCTGTACTTTGTTATGTATTTTATTATTAAGAACGAGTAAATTGTTTATGATTGGACAAAAAATATTCTAGGTTATATAAAAAATTTAAGTATAAAATATTAGTAAGAATATTCATATGTAGTTTAAAGCGTCTTTATCATAGTATATGTATAGAGAGATATAATCTCGTCTATATATATTTTCTTAATAGTGTATAATATGGGTAATGGTCTCGTTTTGTCACGGACCATAAAATTCGAATAGATTAAACTATAGGCCTTTGAAATTTTTATTTATTTTTTTTATTTTATAGCCCCTAAATATTAACTATATAGGTTAAATTTGTATTAATATTCTTGCTAGATTATTTTAGTTTTCCTAAATTTCGCTAACCTACATATAATTTATTAATTAATATGCAATAAAATAATTTCTTATAATACTTATTTTTTTATCTAATATAAGTTTATTAATATAAAAGTTTAATTACTACTTCTTAGGTTCTAAAATAGCAACATTGTTATGAATTGTTGGAAGACTTAAATCAAGAAAATCCAATACATTATTGAATTGTTGACGGACGAGATGGCAATTTGACAAAAGCAGATAAGCTAATACAGTTTTACTTTTTGGAAGAGTCAGAAAAGGTTTTAATATATATATCATGATCCAGTCGACTGTCTTAGCAAAGGAAAAAAACAAAGGAAAAGTTTGGCTTGAGCCTTTTCTCCTCGTCAAGTCGTCTCAAAAAATAAAAATAAACTAAATCATAAAAGAGAGAGATTTCAGCTATCATTCTCCAGCCCAAAGTCCTACGATAACACAAAAGAGCGCCAGACACATGGCCCGTCGAAGATGTCTGCGTGCGTTAAGGTTAAATAGGTATCTCCCTCCCGGGCGCTTCTCACTGAGTTAAGTCCGTATCAACGGTGCGTTTTCAAAATTAGACATTCTTACCTTCGTTTTACGTTTCTTTAACTTCTCAGCATAATGTTCAGCTATAAATAACAGATAAAACAAACATAATAAAGCCGCCTCCCGTCGTGATCTCGCTCCTCTTAAAAATATTATGCTCAATAATCGATGGGTGAGCAACTAAAAGAATTTCAGACACAGGATGCTGGGGTTGCCCGTTGGACCAGCCACCCCCGCCCCCGCCAAACAAATCTAAATGCGAAAAAAATTATTACAAGGTAACCTTATTTTCAACCAATTCAAATAATCTTTGTTCAAATAGCTTATTTTTTTTTTAATTTTTTTTAATTTTGCTGCTATACTTTTATCTCTCTCGCGCTCTCGTCCTGCTCTAGGAACCATCTTTACGAGTGTAGGAGAATTTTTGCGCGCTGCGCGCGCTCTCGCCTCTCAACCTCTTCGTTATGATTTACAGAATTGCCTTTTTTTTTACTCTCTCTCTCTCTTCCATTTTTATTTTTCCTTGCATTTAGATTTACCTACTTTGTAAAAATATTTTTATTTTCGCGCTCTCTCGCCTTCTCTATGGCTCTTAATATCTCTCCTCTATTATTAGTAAATTATAAACTTATTTTAAATTTTATATTTCTTTTTATTTTAAGAGAGTTTATTGTATGACTTAATGTCTAATTTAATGCGATTTAAAGAAACTAGACATGTGGCGCGTTCAAATGGATTTTCTGATATCACAGCCTTTTTCTCAAGTTCTTCAGTATTATCCCCAAAACACAAATAAAAAAAAACATTCTTCAACTGCACTGTGCTTCAATGGGGGTTGTCGGCACTTACAAAAAAGGGGGTGGGGAGCTTTGCTTGTTGCATTGACCTGCCCCTCTTCTTTTTGGGTTACGCTAACAATGAATTTCCAAACAAATTGTTTATTCCGATCTGCTATGTACATATCTATACTCAGTAGCGTCGGATGACGAGAAGTGGTACAAACAATACTTATGACGCTCGAGGCTTAGCTTGTGCCTTTATAGGTGCTTTGCGCTTCTCTCTCAAAGTTAAATTTAAATTTAAAAATTAAATTTATTTTGTAAAACATTTAATTATAATTTTTAC
>FXXK01000570.1:142960-160642 GCA_900184695.1 Betula pendula
AATTATACAATTTTAATTTCATTATTTTAAATTACACTTTAAATCAAAAATCTTACTAGAAGTCAAGCTTGAATGATTTGGTTGTTACAAGCCAATTCAAACTTTTTTCTAGAATTGGTTTCAAATGAGTTGAGTTCCTTTGTAATATCTTCAAGCGAACCGGACGCCACAATTAATTGACTCGAATCGAACATTACTTGACTAGACTAAATTCCCTATTAAGTGTATTAACCCACAAGATGTTAAGATCGGTTTGGGTAATTTCTTGTCCATTAATTTCATTCCTCTAGGTGGGCCAACTATAAAATTAGCGAGATCTTGAAATTGCATCGTAATAAACGCTGGAGCGACGCATCGTATATATTTTCACCCAATCGGTGACTCGACTACTAAACTATTTCCTTTGAACCTCTCTTGGAACCTTTTTTTTTATAATTTTCACTAACCAGACTCCAGAATTAGACTTGTTCTTACTTGAAAATTATATCCCAACAGATGAAGCCTCTTGTCTGCATTCAAAGTGGATTTGTATATTCTTTCACGGACTTACTTCTTCTGTTTATGAGCTCAAGCTTGGCAGATGAGTCCGTCTGCTTGGCGTTGCTTGACTTAAGAATCAGATTCGTGAAGCCCACTTCAAAATCATAGCTTATGGAATGAATCTACCCATTTTTGAACTGGTTTGGTGTTACATGCAGCCCTCCAGTAAAAGAGTCATGGTTTCCTGAACCTGGAAGCTCAAAGATTGGCTGGCTCCATAAACACCTTCTATTGGAAATCTTATTTACCGTTACTGGAATCAAACCTGAGAAACAACATCATCTATGGTGAACTTCCTCAAGAAGTGGGAAGTCTGCTGCGCCTGCAGCATCTCAACTTGACTTTCAATTCATTTGGTGGGAACCTTCAACTATCTAAGTCAATGCACACAACTTAGAGTGCTTGATGTGTGGTGCCAACAAACTTGTTGGGCATGATTCCAAGGCAGTTGAGTTCATTGTCAAAGCTGGTTTCCTGAATCTTGGTGGGAACAACCTTACAGGAAGCGTATCCAGCTTGGATAGGAAACTTTTCTTCTTTGAATTTTCTTTCCCTTAACCGGAACAATCTACAAGGGGAGCATACTAGAGAGCTTGGCCTTTATTGAGCTTGCAATATTTCAACTTTATGGAATAATCTGTCTGGTAGCTTACCTCCTCTGATTTATAATATATCATCCATAACTATTTCTCTGTTACTCAAAACCAGCAGCATGTAACCTTCCCACCAGATGTTGCCTTACTCTTCCTAACCTTGAAGTATTTGCTGCGTTGTTAATAGTTTCCAGGACCTATTCCCATTCAATGGCAAATGATTCTGACTTTAGTGTGCATTGACTTTGCTGAAATGGTCTCACGGGTGGTGCCTCAACAATCGGGCAGTTTGGGAGTGGCTTGGTAGACTTAATTACTTGATATGAATAGACTTGGAATGGGGAAGTTGGTGACTGAATTTTCTAGATTTTTTTGGCTTACTGTATCAGTTTGAGGTGTTGGGTCTTTTTTAATTCTTTGGTGGAGTACTGCAGCTCATAACCAACTTTCCTCCCAGCTCGAATATTCTTATATGGGTGAAACATGTGATATATGGAGGCATTTCCATTAGGAATGGGAACCTTGTTAACTGACGTTCTAGGATTTAGAGGTACATTTGGGAGGTCCCTCCCTGATGTCTTGGGAGCTCCAACAGTTCAGTACTAAATCTTGGACTATACAAACTTTGCGGCTGATCCTTCCTTCTTAGGAAAGCTTATAACTTGACAAAGCTCTTTATGGAGGAGAACATATTTGGAGGTGAAGTATACCCAATGCCTGGAACTGTCAAATTGTTCAACTAAACCCTTCTAGTAACCAATCTCAATTGTACCATACCAAAAAGGTTTTATTGGCTTCTTCCTTTGCGATTTCCTTGGTCGTCTCTCATAATTCTTTGACAGGTATACTGCCATTTGAAGGTGGGTACTTAAAAAATCTTGGGGAGCTAGATCTCTTGGAGACATAGATTATCAGGTGAATTCTCTGCTTCCTTAGTAGTTGTATTAGGTTTGGAACGTTTGCATTTGGAGCGGTATTCATTTGAGAGGAGCAATTCCTCATCTTTGAGATGCTAAGAGGTCTAGAAGAACATTGATTTTCAGCAATAACTTGTCAGGTTGCAAATTCCTGACATTTCTCAATAAGTTTTTGTCCACTTAAGCATCTCAATCTTTTCTCATAATAGATCTTGAGGGAAAAGTGCCACAGTGGAAGGGATTCTTTATCGAATGTCAGCGCATTCAATTTTTGAATGACAAGCTATGTGGTAGGTGTCCCGGAATTACTTTTACCAAAGTGCTACAAAAAGATCCACGTTCATCCTGAAAACGCACTTGCACTCAAAGTGATAATTCTGTCATACTTGGTCTTGTTCTATTGTGGTTTTTCCTCAAATGTTTATGGGGTTAAAAAAATGGAGAAAGAACATTTAGGCCACAACTTCCTTAAAAGATTGCGATTGGTCTGTATATCTTATTGCAGAACTCCAAGCACGACTAATGGTTTCTCTGTGGAAATTTGATCGGTAAACGGTATGTTTTGGTTCTGTATACAAAGGAGTTCTTTCTAGCAATGGGGCAATGTTGCAATTAAAGTTTTAAACCTTCAACAACGAGGAGTTTCCAAGGTTTCATTGATGAATGCAATGCTTTGGAAATTTACGCCATCGTAATTTCCTTATGATTATCACTATTGCTCAGCATTGATATCAAGGGGACCGAATTTAAGAGGTCTAGTTTTTTAACTTATGTCCTAATGGAAGCCTTGACCAGTGGCTTCATCCTACAGAGGATGAGCAACACCGATGTAAGAGATTGGAGCTTTATTCAAAGGACTGAACATAGCCATAGATGTTGCTTATGCATGTGGGAATTTTCTTATTTCTCCATTGCCAAACGTCGATTGTTCACTGTGGATTTAAAGCCAGCATTGTCCTCCTCAATGAAGTATGGTAGCCCATGTTGGGCGACTTTGGATTAGCGAGTTCGTCATTGAAGATCCAATAATCTTCTGAAAATCAAAGTATGTCGAAACTTGTCTGTTTGCTGAAGGGTTCCAATCGGGGTACATTACTCCAGGTATGTTTTCAAGCCTACTTTTGATAGGTCCATACGTTAGTTATATATTATATAAATTCTTAAGTTTAGGGGACTATTAGTTGTTAGTGTGATCATGTACTAATAAAATTGCAGAGTTATGGGATGAGATAGGGGACAAGTTTCCGTCTTGGAGATATTTATAGCTATGGGGATACTCTTGTTGGAGATGTTCACTTGGGAAAAGACTACTAATGAAATTGGTTCAAAGATGGCCTGGATTCCATCACATCATAATGCTTTGCCAGAACGTGTCATGGATATAGTGGACTATCAATGCCCTTGAAGAACGTGAAGAAGATGCTAATGATAGACAAATAACGAGTGACATAGAAGAAAAGCGCAATAACGAAGAAGTTGATCATCATTTCACTCTCTCTTAAAAATATACAAATAAATATTTGATAAAATTACAATTTAACTTTTAAATTCATAATTAATTTTTTTAAAATTACGCATTTTCAAAAAATCACACCCTAAGGTCACAAGCTAAGCCTCGAGCTCGGTTATAATATTTGTTTTTTACTCACTTCTCATCATCTCACACTAACTGAAATATGAGTAGTACTATGGCAGATTCGTAATAAACAATTTTGTTTGGAATTCATTTGTTAGCTTAACCCAACAAGAGGGGGCAGCAAACCATCCTCCCCCCCAAACAAGCAAACCATCCCCCGCCCCCCCTTCCCTGTTTTTTTTTTTGTAGGTGTGAGACAAACTTCCCATTTGAATGCACAGTGCGGTTGAAGAACTTTTTTATTTTTTTGGGGATAATGGAGTTGAAGAACTTGAGAAAAAGGCGTGGGAATCAGAATCCCTTTTGTTAGGGAGTTTGGGCTGAAGGGCCCAAAACCCATGTCAGATAGCAAGGCCCAAATCCTGAGAAAGAAAGCAGCCTCATTACCATCAGCCAAAAAGGCCACGACTCCTGAATTTGGGGACTTACCACCCATGAGCCCAAGAATAGTGGGTAGATACAGCCATACAAGATCATGCATGACAGGCACAACCCAACCCACGATGAGCAGAGACATGACCTCGATTTGCCTGAGACCCACAATAGAAGAGAGGGATATAAATAAAGCTAGAGGAATCAAGGTAAGGGGTTCATATTTTTTTATTTTTTACACCAAAAGCCAACTATCAGATTACAATCCATTATTAGATCATCAGATAAGCTCACTGACTTAAGCATCGGAGCTATCTCCCATTGGTACCCCCGGCAAGCTCTTCGCTTATGTGTTATTCTTTTACAAGTGCTCATCATAAACTGTCCGAACACCTTTAACGCTGGCGCCACATGGCTCTGTATTTTCTTAAATCTTCATTCTTAGAGTAATAAACTAATTTCATACAATCAACTCTCTTTAAATAAAAAAAAAATACAAAACTTTTAAAAAAACAAATTAAATAAAGATAATTCTACAACTATTTCTAATTAATAATATTTTAACAGTAGATACTAAAACCTATTAAATAACTAAATCTTTTTAAAAAATATATATTACAAAATCTTAAATCTTAAATGCAAAAACAAACCTAAAGATAAAAAAATAAAATAAATAGTAAAATCTTAAGATACAGGGGGGGCGGAGGGAGAGAGTCGAGAGGGGTCAAATGCTCTCTCTCACCTCTCAAAAATTCTCCTTACACTCCTTGTAAAATTCCTCTAGATGACTAGATGTCTTAGTTGCCCACCATTATCCATTCATTAGGGGGCAAATCTTTTTCAAGAGGATCGAGATTCACGACTTATGCCATTTTATTTTTTTGTTTATCTGTTATTTTAAGTCTGTAATTAGGTCTGATGAAGCTTGAAGAAGACTAAAAACGAAGGTTGAAGACAGTCTTTTAATTTTTTAAAAAGCGCAACGTTTAACTATCTTTTAACTCATGTTATAAGACGCGCCGTTTAACTTATATACCTTATGTTCGTTTAACCTTAACGCACGCAACATCGTTCGGACTTTGCCATTTGTCTTGCTCTTTTTTTTTTTTATTCGCAGGACTTTGGTTGCTTGTGGAGAATTTGAGGCTGAAATTCTCTTTTTTTTTTTTTTTTTAGATGTTACGACTTCCGAGAGTGTTAAAATGGGTCAATGCCAACTTTGTCTTTGTGTGTTAGTTCTTTTCCTTTTGGCATAAGACCTACGTCTCCGAACAATGATTTCAATTGAGAATATGGGAATTAATTTAAACCTTGTTCTGAGCTTTCTTTTGCCAAAAAGTAAACTTTTTATTTGCGTTATTGCGGTATTGTCCAAATGTGTCTGTCATTCCCTAACTTCTTGGATCATGTATGCAATTTCAATAATTTGTAATTTGGATTTTTTCTTGTTCCAATCGTATTCGACAATTCAAATTCATTGTTTAATTATTTTTTTAGGAACATAAGAAGTTGTAATCCAAACTTTTATATTTAGATTAGTTTTTTTAAATTAATTATTTAATGAAAATAATATATTTTTATTGCATATTTAATTGTATGAATAGTATATAATTGTAATTAGCTGAATTATGGAAAACTAAGAATAATTCTAGGGTAAATATAATAAATTTAGCGGTAAAAGTCATTGGTAAAAAAAAAAAAACATGATTGATATCCTAGTATAATGGACCAAAAATCTAAGAAGCATATTACAAAAAACGACTTTGTCAGACTAGTTAATTCTTTAATATTTTTATCATTTTTTTATAACTTCAGTGTTTTTTTTTTTTTTTGTATCATAAAATTTTTTAAAAAAAAAAAATCTTACCCTTCTTAACCAAAATCTATCCCCCACCCGCTTGCTAAGATGTGAAGTGAAGCGCAGCAACAACAACTTCCTGTGTGCTAGTGAGCATCTGTTCAGTGCTTGAAGTATGCGGGTAAGAAATTCGAATATCAGTTCATCATGAAGTTTTTCCCCACATGCGAATAATGGATGGCTGAGACTTTGGAAAAGTTTATCAAATAAAGAGAATTAATTGTTGTTGCTGTCAGCCAATTTCCTCTAACTTTCTCGCTCAATGTTTCTTGCCAGCAAATTATTCCAATAGTGATAAAAATAAAAATAAATAAATAAATAAAAGCCTAATCAGTAATCAATCAAGTCTTAAACTATCTGCTCCAGTCATCTTCATCCTGGCTAACACAAGTAGGAAACCCGTGATCTTTAGTTGATAATTATTTGCCAGAGGAACTAGAGGGGTTTTATTATTTACAAACATCTTATTTTGGATGAATGAAAATAAATTAACCAAGAAGCTGAAAAACTACGATTTACAAACTTCACCATTGCTGAAAAACTAGGAAGAACTTATACGCTACTGCTGCATCCAATTGTAAAGCTTGTCTCCAGAAGAATAATGGTTGATGTCACCTATGTCATCTTTGTGTCCTTTTAAAAATGATGTAACTTTTAAAATTAATATTAGATTTGTAATAAATTGCTATTAAATTTTGATTCAATGGTGATTTTAAAAGCCACCTTATTATTTTTTAAGTGTTCTCTAAATTAAGGGAAACTCAAGAAAACAAAAAGTTATACCCTAGATTTAGGGTATTACTTTTGTTTCCCTTACCATTATTTTAATATAAAAGACTTTCTTTTTTCCTCTATCATTTATTTTAAACAATATTTAAATAGTTTTATCTTTTGCCTAATATTTAATTTTAAAAATATTTAAATGATATAGGAAAAAGATAAGGGAAACTATTGTGAAATTTATTTAAATAGTAAAACAAAAAGTACTTTAATTCTCTACATTAAAGAAAAAATTTAATAAAAGCCATTACTAATGCTCTAATATAGAATACATTATTGTAAAAGCAGATATGTCACGATATGAACAAAACTAACTGTTAGGGATCATGCATCATGTTATCAATAAACTTAGTGTTGTAATGTTACAAACAATCTTTATTTTTTATTAAAAAAAATTGCTTTAAAAGCTTTTACCGTTTGAGATTAAAACATGTTCATGAGTTTTGATGAGAAAAAGAAATAAAAATAAAATTATTTTGCAACGTTTTTACCATTGCTCATTTTTGAACTCTTACAACCATTGGATTTGTTGTGACTATTGGGTTATTAAACTTCTCTTACAAGTCATTAATTTTGTTTTAACTGTGTGGTGATATTAGT
Source organism: Betula pendula (assembly GCA_900184695.1). Lineage (NCBI taxonomy): Eukaryota > Viridiplantae > Streptophyta > Magnoliopsida > Fagales > Betulaceae > Betula > Betula pendula. The sequence goes on from FXXK01000570.1 coordinate 150,257, forward strand.
ATTAAATTTTGTTTTGACCGTTTGGTCATTATACGTTCATTTTCTAACGTTTTGACCGTTGGTCATAAACCACTTTCAAGGCTTTTGGATTCTCTTCAAATATAGAAATAATATCGCCTCACTTTCACGTGTATAAAAAAGAAGTCCATCAAAGTGCACTATAAAGAAGAAAGAGAAGATATATCTTTTCATATATATAATTTCTATTAAGAAAAAATAGTGGAATATATTAAGTGCAAAATCAAAAGGTTGTTCATTTGACATTCGTATTTGAAAGTGTGTCCTTATCAAAGGTAGATGCTATAATCTAATCCTGAGAGGTTGCATGTCAAAGGATCCGATCGCACCGAGTTAAATACTCTAGGAGGCACGAATCAACCTTTAAGGACAACGCTCTTGCGTGATTCTATAGCATTGTAGGATCTTTCCTTACTATAATTTTAATTTCTTATATTCTATTTATTTTATTATTAATTTTCAGATTAATATTGTTATGTATTAACAAGAATTTTTGTACCATCAAAATTTATTTCCAACACATAGCACATCGGAATATATATATAAACTTTTACTGATCTAGAATCTTGATAAACTTCAAGAGGAACATACTTTTGATTTTCTCTAGATTAAAGTAAAACTAGGGTTAGAATTACTTACAAATCTTATCGGCTTCTTCTAGGCATGCAATTTGAGCTATTTGAATTCTTCTTAACTTTCCTTGCCATCTTCTTTGTTGATGATCTTCAAAGTTGATGAAGATTGCAAAGAACACTAAGAACAAGAAGAATGCCAAGAACTCCAAAATCTTCTAGGGCTTGAAGAACAACAAGAACTTGAAGATCATGAAGAACAATGTTATTCAAATAATCCAAGTCTTCTTTTTGATAGCTAAATATGACTATGAGTGTGGACTCACAACTAGAAGCAAGAGAATAAATTTTCTCTCTTGTATATTTCACTCACTAACTCTTTGATAATTCTCTAAACAAATTGTTCAATTGTTGTTTCTATAGTTGTGTGAAAACTGCTTCTCTATGAGTTTCTATTTATAATTACATGTCTGCTTGAAAAAAAAAAATGTAAAAAAAGCTTCTGGAACCCCGGGAATTAATCCCTGGGGATCAACCACAAGGGGAATAATTTCTCATTATGTAGTCGCCGGCCATGGGGAGCAATATTGCTCCCCATGCGTCTAGAGCTAAGGTTTTAACCCTAGCCCAATCCTTTTATTTTCTGCATGGCTTAGATTTTATCCCTACAGCCCAATGCTCTTCTTTTCTCTGGACTATGCTCTAGAAATTAATTCTTAAGCCCAAACTTCTCCAAACTAAAAGGCTCTTGAGAATTAAATTCCCAAGCTCATGTTTATATAAACTAAAACAAACCAAATTAATATAAATATTAATTTTTGGCACATGTCTTATTTAAATAAAAAGCATACGCAATTAATAAATAAATAAATAACTAAAGCTCATAATAACTCAGTCAATTTACAACAATTCAAGAAGGAACCTACAAGGAAAATAGAATTAGCTTCTATAGTTTCGTGAAATCTCGTCATCCAATGACTCATCACCTTGACTAAAAATCACAAATAATTCCACTAAATAAATGTGACTGCACTCTAATTCATATTTTGACATAACCAATTAATCATTCGTGGCGCACTTATTAATTACCATATTACCCCTCCATGGAATATATTTCATAGTTGAACCAAATATGATTTAACTGTCACTTTGTTTAATACATCTTTTTCATTGAGTACCCGGATTCAAACCTTATGATTTATCTCAATGTACCTTGTGAAATTCTACTCGCCTTGTATACAGTTTCAGTTAAGTATCATTGAAACACTTAGGCCTAAGATTTAGGATAATCATTTTTATTAATCCTAAAATAAGGAGAATTTCTTTATCTCTTTGTTCTCATACAAAGGATTTGGATTAATTCTTGAAGAGTGATTTTCCACAGTGCTACATATTAAGTACCCAACATACATGGGTATTGACCATATAATTGGTCTCACTCTGATACATCAAAATAATTTCCACTTGACATCTGGTTCACAATCTTCTCAAGATTTAGAATAATAATAATAAGTTGTCGTACACACCCATCATTCTCTGTGATAGTTATTATTGAAGAATTATGGCTCACATGGTCATGTTCAGTGCATAGTTCTTCTGTACATGTATACCTTATTATAACACTAACTATGTCAACCTGAAACCCCACTACTTCACTAAATCAAGACAAATCATCAAGGTTGATATGTTATAGTCTAGGTAGAGGCCCTGGTTCCATTTACGACTACGAACAATATTTAATAAATTATAAAGAACCTTTTGGCTATGGTCTTCTATGTGATAAATATCATTACTCGCACCATAATCAAATACAAAGTAACCGGTAAATATACAAAGCAACATATATGTTATGTAAAATAATAATAAGCATGTCTGATGTTCATGATCAAATCAAGGAATAAACAATAAAATTCATTACATTTAAAAATATCTTATGATTAATTGGAGTTTTGAACATTATTTTCAATACTAACATGATTCTTGTCCGTTCAAGCAAATCTATAGAACTATAGACTATATGTAAAGCATCAATTGCACTTTCAGGTCATTTCAGACTCTAACCCACTTCTTAGGTAACGATGTGCTAATAATTTTGAGGACTAAGCATCTCCAACAGCAATATCCACTTTAGCTACTCAAAAAGCTCTATTTTCTATTTTGCCTATTCCTTTTCCAACTCAAACTCAAGCAAATTATCTATTTCAATTTCTACTTTCTTTAAATATTATTTAATTGTTTTTTTTTTCACTTCTTTCTCTCAGCCAAAATTCCCACGGTCCAACGCCATCTCCAACCCCACCCATCATTTTTCTGTTTCTGCTTTTCCATATCAAATTGTTGAAATATGTGCGGAAATATAAAATATGAGAATAAGACCAAAAGTAAGAGAGAGAAAGAAACACAAAGAATTACGGGTGGTTCAGTATTAGATACTTATGTTCACCACTCAAAAGGCTCTTAATGGCAACATGTTGTGGTGCAAACAAAAAAGCAAATAGCCTAGAAGAAAAAAATACAAAAAAGTGGAAGATCTGTAAAAAGTATAAACACTTCCTTTCCTATCTTGGGTTTCTCGTTTTGGCTAAAAATGGGTATTGGGATAAATTTTTGGGATTTGATGTTCAAACAGGGTTTTTTCGTTGTGAAATTTTGGGTTGATTTTTCTTGTTTGTTGAAACCAATCAAATGGGTGGTTGAGGGAAGGTTTTGGGGTTAAATTTCTGGTTGGTGGAACCCACCGGTACTCCAAGTTGGCGTTCTAGAGAGAGAAAGAGAGAGTAGGGACGGAGATACTAGAGAGGGAGAGAGAGAGAGTCAAAGGAGAGAGAGGCCAGAGAGGGAGAGAGAGTGAAAGAGAAAATAATAAAAAAGTTTTTGTAGTGTGAACAAAAGAACCTATTCTATAAGAAAAATTATAATTTAGCTATTCTGTTGGAAAGGAAAAAAGATTGATAATAGTTAAATTTAGCTATTATAGAGGATTTGCTTAGTCTGTTGGAGATGTTCTAAGGTAATAATTTTAAGTATGCTTTTTTACTATATTTAAATTTTGTATTAATTAAGTTTTTATATTCAAGCTTTTTTAACATCTCATTTTTAATTGGTAATATGCCTAATTCACTTAATCTTTTATGTGACATTGTCCATTTTAAGTAGAATTTTATCGAATTTAAATTTTATAAACTTATTTCAGCAAAAGCAATTGGAATAAGTATTGTTAATAGAATTCTGTAAGCAATTCTTACATTTGGAAAATAATCTAGTATGTTTATATAATTTAGTACGTCAATCAGAGCATTTTCTTCTATATGTAAAACTTCTTTTAAAACATTTGGTTCTGAAAATAAATCCAAACAATCAAATAAATATCATGTTAGAGAAAACTCTCAAGATTAGGACTTTTTTTTCTTTCTTTTTTCGCAAACTATCATCGTCTAATAATTTTAATTTCTTGAAATTAAATAATTTTACCGTAATTAGGTCCTTAATTATAGAGTTATGACAAACATTTTCTATAATTGGGATCTTAGAGCGCTAGCAACAAACACTCAATAGCCGACAACTTAACGGTGCGGCACATCGACTTGCAATGGTAGCGCTAATCTCTTAGGCATGAACATGTTACTCTTGAGGAAGTCCCCCAATGTATTTATGATATCACTTTTGCTGAGCGTTGTACTTGTAATGCCCCAAAAAAAATTCCAAAAGATAATTTTCATATTATTTGACAAATATTTGATTTAAAAATACCCAACCATTTTTAAATAATATTTTATTCAAAAAATTGGGTTATTAAACGTTCGATGTTCATCATCAAACGTTTGATCTTGGAAAGTAAAGTCACATTCTCTACAAATACTTAGAAGGTATCAGTACGAACATCAAACGTTTAATGCTTTTATGGAACGTTCGATGTGCTTTTATCAAACGTTTGATACCTTCATCAAACATTTAATGAGAAACCTTAGATTCTCTGATATAAATAGATCAAACGTTTGATATAGTGTATCAAACATTCGATCATTTCCAGAAAATGGAGTTTTCTTTAACGAATCAATCTTCCATCCCTTTTTCCTATAAATTTCACCATTCCCTAATGTTTAACACCCCATACACTTGTCCTAATATTCAGAGACTCGTTTTTGAAGAAGATTTTTGGAGGTGATTTGTTCATTTTGAAAGGGTTGTCTTCATCAAAGGTAATTCATAAATATTTATTCTTACTTATATTGTATTTCATTATTTTATATAAGCAATGGTTATGTTGTGATTTCAAAACCATGTCTTGATAATTTAAAGGCTTTTATGATAATTTTTCAAAGAATTTTTGATAACTATGTGTTCACCTCTTTAAACAAATATTTTATATGTTCTTTGACATTGATTGATGTTATTGGATGATGTTCCACGTGTAGAAATAGTTGTAGGTAGGTTTGATAGAAATTTTTAGACTTGCATGTATTCTGGCCATGCATCAAATGTTCCATTATTCTTGATCAAGCGTTCGATGAAGACCAGAAATACCAAGTTAGAGGTTTTTAAGACAAAGAACACACAATGATTCACAATTAATAAGGGATTACGTTTTTAGCATATTGATTGGGTTATTTTTTCAGTTATCGAGAGATTTGTAAAATGTCTAAAGCATCGGATGAGTAATCGAGATAAGTATTTTAACTAAGTAATGTAACTGCGATTTTTTAGGTGCGATATGTCAAATGACTGAGCACGTTATGTTCAAACTTATCATTTTTATGACGAGATGCTATTTGCTTATATACTCCTTTATTTTTGAATAAATAAATAATAGTTGCATCGTATGACATGGTTGCACCGTCTCGCAACGGAATAATGGCCATGAGCTTACTATTATTACGGATTGATTCTTTGGTCAAAAGAGTTTATGTTATTGAGAGGGCTTTGAATCCAATGGTTTAGTTGTGACAGCGCACCATTCATTGAATGGGTCATCAGTTACAGCTTAACTAGTCAGTGTGGGCCACCCGAGGTCGGATTTGGTTGGACTGCTAGTATAAGACGGTAGTTGTGCAATGACCGGGGCACCGAGAGTTGTACTAGATGTCCTTTCGGACGCACTAACCTTATTGAGCGGGGGTAATGTCTCAAATAGACTATATTGGCAAACATACGACTACTTATACTTATGTAGCATATTTTTTGGATTTAAAAGAATATGTTTAATCACCGAAGCTATGCTCTTTATTCTTTTAAAAGTAAAAACACAATTTTTATCAAGAGTATAATATCGGAGATTAGACCTTTCTTTTTGTGAAAATATTATGTATAATTCATAATCACTTTTTGTACTAATTTTATACCCCACGTCTTTTAAAATAACTTACTTACTAAGTCAGCCGACTTACTGAGTTACTTCTTATTCGTAAAATACTTCGGTAGTTTACAAATCCCTCAGGAAACTGTTCGTTTGGAAGTTCCAACTGTTTTATGATGATAGAACGACAACTGATGTATTCAAGTTTGGTTTTCTTAAATGTAAAGTTCTGTGTCCCTATTTATTGATGATAGAATTCTTTGTTTATAATATACTCAGATCAACTATTCCGTTGTATACTCTGATAAAGTTTAAAAGAGAGAATTCAGACAGTTACCAGTTAATTGTTTTGAATGCCCTATGGACATTATACTTTTGGTTTTCCTCTCTCCAATGGATAATTTTGTGTATAAGGTGATTCTCAAGCCATTGTTTTTCATATTCTTCCTTTATAAGGAGAATAGTGATATCCTTGAGTCTTAATCGGTTAATTAAGGCTAAGAGACGAATCATGAATTTAACTACAAGTTAGTTAAGTTTCTGGGGCGTTACAAATGGTATCAGAGCATTGGCTTGATTAATCACATAATTGGTCTAAGAATAGGAGTAATCCAATAGGCTCAAATCTTTATGGGACAAAGCATAAGTGTGACGTTGGTTTGATGGATGATTGAGGTGCAGGTTAAGTGATAGTCGCGCAAGTGCTACCGATTTTAAAATTTATAATTAACCGCTCGCGATAGATCCTACCCTTGCAGGATAGTTCTAAAAGAGGGTATCGTCCGCAGGGACTGTGATGGTTGTTTATCAAGTTTTTGAGGTTTTCTCTAACTCAACTTATGAAAAGAAAGATGTTTTTGGTTTTTAAACTTTAAATGACATTAAGTGTAAATGGCATAAATGTAAATGACATTAAGTGTAAATGACATGTAAAATAAAGATAAAGGTAGAACGCGGATCGTATCTAACTTGAGATTTTTAACAAAAGCATAATATGAGCGTGTAAAGGTTGTCAATTCTTACAACGATCTCAACATAAAAATACTATCGAAAGAAAAATAAAAAAGCATCGTAGTTTTGCACTGGCCACTCACCTAATACCCTACATGTGATATAACTCGTGTTCCCTAGCATGCGATATAAGTTCTCTCAATAGCCTACACGATTTCATGACATAAGCATAAAGTATCATAGGTTTCCACTCCACTTTCCACCTATTCTAAGTTATTCTAAGTGTAGATTGAGTAGTGGTCCCTAGCATACCCTATTAAACTTATATAAAATCATGTCAAAAATACCATTGCATAGCTTATGCTTTCTCAATCAAAGACATCAAAAGCATTGAAATCATTCAAGACTCAAACAATTCCTCATAGCCAAAGAACAATTTTCATCTCAAATGGTATAATCATTAAGAACAAATCTTATGCATATACAATCATCATACCATTTGTACAAAATCCTAGCTAAATACAATCAAACCATAACCCCATAGAAAGAATTACATTAAACCCTACAAAGGGTTTTGTTCCTCATAGAGGATTTGGAAATCTCCATGAAATTGGAGAAACCCATTTCTTAAGGAGTTTTGGAGCTATGGTTTAAGCTTCTACTTATTGCCCAAGCAAAAGAAAAGCAAAAAGAAACTAAAACTAATCTGAAAATAAACTCCAAAAACCGCCTCCTGCCTCTTTCGACAGAAAAATACATATATATGATATTTAAGCCTTGATCTTTCTTAAGGAAAGATCAAGCTAAAGATCTGAAGTTCCAACTGTTTAGGAGTCCTCTAGGGAGTGAATTCAGCGCCTACAATGCGCTGGCAAGCCGCAATTTTGGACCAAGAAATATCCCCACCGCCGTTAGCTGTCAAAAAGATCTTCCAGTTTCTGGAAGCTGCGACGACGCTCGAGCACTGGAAATGGGTGCTCAATCTCCAAGCTTCTGGCAGCACTTTAACTTCTCAACACTTATCTTCAAGCTTAATGTCCATGATATGTTTTGAATTTTCATTAAGACCTGAAAATAAGACAAACACTAAAAACACACTAAAATATTAAATAACAAAGCAAACTAAGGTATAACACATGCAAGTTAAGAGGCTTGAATGTATAACATTCAAGACTTATCACACTCCTAAACTTATATAATGCTAGTCCCTTAGCATTATAAAACTAAACATAAAATGAAACAAATATAAACAACTACTCTACCTCCTTTGTCGTAAGAAACACGATTGCATTTAGCACATGCAACAAGCCTTTTAAACCCCTAGGCATACCTAGCGGACGAGTGAAGTCTCGTGAGGGTTTAACAGAAATGTTACCCACAAACATTGTGCATGATCAAATTATCAAAAAGAATACAATATCACAAAAATAATGGTTCACATGTCAATGGCAAGCTTAAACTAACAAACTTCATTTTCACAAAAACTAAGGATTTGCAAAATATGATTACTTACAAATGGCTAGCTGAGATTTCATGTATGTTCCAACTGGTATAAAGTGAAATCAGCACATAGATATGAGGCTTCAAAATAATTATCAACATAAATGGCGCAATACCTCAAAATTCACTGAACTACCTTATTAAATGAAATTACCAGGGCATGTTACTATTTACCGACCTTTTATTATATTTACACAGTTGTTAGCTTAACTCTATTAACCTTCTAGTTAACTCATGTAACGAGTGTTAAGCCAATGACTCCTAAACCAAATAGCTTTAGGGCACTAGATGTAGAGACATCCCTAGAGGTTGTATATTTAAGTTAACTAGGCTATAAAGACAAACTAGCTGCTTTTTTTTTTTTTCATCATTTTATTGCCCAGGTCATCCATCTAACAAGTCATCCAATAGCATCAGAGGTATTGAAAACAGATATGTTGTCATTAAGGCTCATACCTCACAATCCACGTGCCAATGTACTCGTGAAATGTCAATGTGAAACAAATGAATTCTCAAAAGCCAAATGCAAGTAAAAAGATTTTGAAATCCTAACTGCATGATCATGTGTTCGTTCTCTTAAGCTCACCAATGAAATGTAAATTAAAATTGCAGATCAACAAAATTCTAAGGGATAATATGAACATGTGCAAAAATAAAAAATTTGGATTTTTGGACAAAGTGTCTTTCCATATCCCCAAACTTAAATCACACATTGTCCTCAATGTGTATAAAATTGAAGCATATATTAGGGATAGAGGAAAACCTGATTGGAAAGGTATGGCTCATAGCATACTCCCAAACTTGGACGTAAGAACATTTATCCTGAAAAGCAGAATATTAAACAAAACAAGGAAAAATCTAAAAAATATAAAAACAACAAAAACTAAAAATAGCAAACAAAAAATAAAACACACAAATGAAAAACAAATAAAAATTTTCAAGGTTACTGCCGTGCAGTGTATAGAGTGGCTTCAGTGCCACTGAGCTGGGTTGGGACGCTCGATCACCAGGATTCATGGTTCAAGCGTCGTCTGTTTTGGTGGCATCAGTGCCGTGGCTCTGGGATATGGCGCTCAAGCGTCGCTCGAGTGCCCAGCTGCTTTAGCTGAACCTGAAATGGAAAGTAAAAACAGAAAACACACTAAACAAAAACTAAAACAACAAAAAATAAAAGTAGAATAGATTGCAATGCAAACAGCAACATTAGTATTGCTGTCTGGATTGATGCACTACAATGCTAAAATATAAATAATAAAAATCAGAAGTTTCAGCTTGCAGTAACAGCAGCTATTGTCTGGAGGGGGCGCTCGATCGCCCTTTTTGTGGCGCTCAAGCGCCTGGTGCAACATTAAGCACTTTCATTAGTTTGCAGGAACTGAAACATAACTTTAAAACATAAAAATAAAATAGCACACAAATAAAAACAAATGAAGAATACAAATATAGCAGCTTCAGTACTGCTTAGTGCAAAACAAAACAATCTAAAGTATAGAAAATACAAATCAAAATAACAAATACAAAACAAAAATAAAATGAAAATAAAAACATAAACCAAAATAAAATAATAACAAAAGTAGAAAACAAAAATAAGAAATGTAGTTACTGCTAGTAGAAATATCAGTACAACTACTGGGCAGTGCTTGAATAGAAACAAAAAGCAATTTTTTTTTTTTTTTTTATAAAAAGAATGAAGATTAAAGAGGAAAAAAAAAAGAAAATGAGAAGGTTACCTGGGTTAGGTTAGGGGCGGCGGAATAGTATCGAGCGGAGAGAGAAGAAAATGAATAAATGAGGGGAAGAATGGTTTTAAAACAGGTCATGTGACCTGCTAACCCAACGACACTCGAGGGCCAAGATTGGGCGCTCGAGCGTCAGACTCCTGCTGATGCTCGATACCTGCGTGTGACTTGCGAGCGTCAGGCTTGCAGCTGACGCTCATACTGTTGGAGCGTGAGCACCAAAAGTGGGTGCTCGAGCGTCAAGTCTCAGGAATAATTTTTTTAAGAGAGCAGCAGCACTAATGTGCCGCTGCTGGAAGGGTGTAGATCGAGT
>FXXK01000570.1:161074-206530 GCA_900184695.1 Betula pendula
AAAAGAAAATTATGCAAAAACAGAACAGAACAGCAAACAAAAATTTTTTTATTTTTTTTTTACAAACTCGATTTATGCACAAATTTGGACTCTAACGACACAATCTACAGTATTTACAGAATCAAACTAAATACAACCTCAAAAACTCAACAACCAACCATACAACAATCCCCGGCAATGGTGCCAAAAATTGATAGTCGCGCGAGCGCTACCGATTTTAAAATTTATAATTAACTACTCGCGATAAATCGTACCCTTGCAGGATAGTTCTAAAAGAGGGTATTGTTTGCAAGGACTGTGATGGTTGTTTATCAAGTTTTCGAGATTTTCTCTAACTTAACTCATGAAAAGAAAGATGTTTTTGGTTTTTAAACTTTAAATGACATTAAGTGTAAATGACATAAATGTAAATGACATTAAGTGCAAATGACATAAATGTAAATGACATGTAAAATAAAGATAAAGGTAGAACGCGGATTGTATCTAACTTGAGATTTTTTAACAAAAGCATAATATGAGCGTGTAAAGGTTGTCAATCCTTACAATGATTTCAACATAAAAATACTATCGAAAGAAAAATAAAAAAGCATCGTAGTTTTGCACTAGCCACTCACCTAATACCCTACATGTGATATAACTTATGTTCCCTAGCATGCGATATAAGTTCTCTCAATAGCCTACACGATTTCATGACATAAGCATAAAGTATCATAGGTTTCCACTCCACTTTCCACCTATTCTAAGTTATTCTAAGTGTAGATTGAGTCGTGGTCCCTAGCATACCCTATCAAACTTATATAAAATCATGTCAAAAATACCATTGCATAGCTTATGCTTTCTCAATCAAAGACATCAAAAGCATTGAAATCATTCAAGACTCAAACAATTCCTCATAGCCAAAGAACAATTTTCATCTCAAATGGTATAATCATTAAGAACAAATCTTATGCATATACAATCATCATACCATTTGTACAAAATCCTAGCTAAATACAATCAAACCATAACCCCATAGAAAGAATTACATTAAACCCTACAAAGGGTTTTGTTCCTCATAGAGGATTTGGAAATCTCCATGAAATTGGAGAAACCCATTTCCTAAGGAGTTTTGGAGCTATGGATTGAGCTTCTACCTACTGCCCAAGCAAAAGAAAAGCAAAAAGAAACTAAAACTAATCTGAAAATAAACTCCAAAAACCGCCTCCTACCNGCCAAATTTGGGCGCTCGATCCCCCTGGTTTTGCAGAAACAGTATTTCTGCAGAAAACCAAAAACAATTTTTTTTTTTTATATATTAAATACAAAAGAGAAATGAATTATAAACATGATATGATAATAAAAAAAAAATAGCAATTTACAAAGAATATAATATAAACAAAAGTGAAATGAAAGAAAAATTAAGAATGTACAAGTTTCTGCTATGAACAGTAGCTTCAGTGCTACTGTCTAATGAATGGGCGCTCGATCTCCAGGTATTGGCGCTCGAGCACAGGCGACGATTGATCTCTACAAACCGATGCTCGAGCGTCAAGTTTCTGCAGAAAAGAAAATTATGCAAAAACAGAACAGAATAGCAAACAAATTTTTTTTTTTTTTTTTTTACAGACTCGATTTATGCACAAATTTGGACTCTAACGACACAATCTACAGTATTTATAGAATCAAACTAGATACAACCTCAAAAACTCAACAATCAACCATACAACAATCCCCGGCAACGGCGCCAAAAATTGATAGTCGCGCAAGCGCTACCGATTTTAAAATTTATAATTAACCGCTCGCGATAGATCGTACCCTTGCAGGATAGTTCTAAAAGAGGGTATCGTTCGCAGGGACTGTGATGGTTGTTTATCAAGTTTTCAAGGTTTTCTCTAACTAAACTCATGAAAAGAAAGATGTTTTTGGTTTTTAAACTTTAAATGACATTAAGTGTAAATGACATAAATGTAAATGACATTAAGTGTAAATGACATGTAAAATAAAGATAAAGGTAGAACGCGGATTGTATCTAACTTGAAATTTTTAACAAAAGCGTAATATGAGCATGTAAAGGTTGTCAATCCTTACAACGATCTCAACATAAAAATACTATCGAAAGAAAAATAAAAAAGTATCGTAGTTTTGCACTAGCCACTCACCTAATACCCTACATGTGATATAATTCGTGTTCCCTAGCATGCGATATAAGTTCTCTCAATAGCCTACACGATTTCATGACATAAGCATAAAGTATCATAGGTTTCCACTCCATTTTCCACCTATTATAAGTTATTCTAAGTGTAGATTGAGTTGTGGTCCCTAGCATACCCTATCAAACTTATATAAAATCATGTCAAAAATACCATTGCATAGCTTATTCTTTCTCAATCAAAGACATCAAAAGCATTGAAATCATTCAAGACTCAAACAATTCCTCATAGACAAAGAACAATTTTCATCTCAAATGGTATAATCATTAAGAACAAACCTTATGCATATACAATCATCATACCATTTGTACAAAATCCTAGCTAAATACAATCAACCCATAGCTCCATAGAAAGAATTACATCAAACTCTACAAAGGGTTTTGTTCCTCATAGAGGATTTGGAAATCTCCATGAAATTGGAGAAACCCATTTCCTAAGGAGTTTTGGAGCTATGGATTGAGCTTCTACCTACTGCCCAAGCAAAAAAAAAAGCAAAAAGAAACTAAAACTAATCTGAAAATAAACTCCAAAAACCGCCTCCGTACCTCTCCGACTGAAAAATACATATATATGATATTTAAGCCTTGATCTTTCTTAAGGAAAGATCAAGCTAAATATCTGAAGTTCCAGCTGTTTAGGAGTCTTCTGGGGAGTGAATTCAGTGCCTACAATGCGCTGGCAAACCGCAATTTTGGAAGCTGCAAGGGCGCTCAAGCACCAGGATTGGGTGCTCGAGCGTCAGGTGCTCGAGCACTGGAAATGGGTGCTCGATCTCCAACCTTCTGGCAGCACTTCAACTTCTCAACACTTATCTTCAAGCTTAATGTCCATGATATGTTTTGAATTTTCATTAAGACCTGAAAATAAGACAAACACTAAAAACACAATAAAATATTAAATAACAATGCAAACTAAGGTATAACACATGCGAGTTAAGGGGCTTGAATGTGTAACATTCAAGACTTATCATTAAGTAAATAGCCTATCTTGATTTTGATAATATAGAACTGTACTTATTTAGTTTCTTATCTCAGCCACCAGGTCTCGTTGGTTGAGCAATTGATTACCTGCTATGGAGATAAGAAGTTCGCATGCGAATGGCCGAAGGAATGTGGACCCTAAGCTCCAGGATATAAGCCACCCATAGCATCTAGAGATGTTGTGGATCGTGTGAAATTGAGGTCGGAACCTGCTACTAAAAATCTGGTAGCACCTCCAAAGTGGAACGCCGCAATATATCTGCTGTAAGAGATTTTTCACCTATTCCCGGGGTAGCCATTCCACATCTAAGTATGGAAAAGAGACTTCAAATAGCAGCTCACTTGAGGCATATTGCTAATGAAGATGCTACAATGGTACGTGAGGAGATTCCTTTATTTAAAAACGGAATGTTACGCAAGAGGACATGTCGTCATAAGGAAGCTTTTTCTCCTAAGCATTGAGAAGAACCTCGAAACAATGATCAAGGACGAAGAAGACTCATCCGAGGATGATGCTAGCGATAATGAAGAAATTGCCAGCGCTTAGAATAGCAATTAGAATTAGCTAGGATTGCACACAAGCACTAGGTAGTTAGGGATGCATTTTGGGTAGTAATGCATATTTATGTTTTAAGGAACAAGTTAAAATTCTTTGTTATTTTGAAATGATTCTTGAAACAAAATTTACCATGAAAGGAATTTAAAAAGGCATTTATGTATTTCTTCTTTCCTAAAAAAAAAAAAATCATATTTTTGACCTAATGGCCACACCAAACGTTTGAAGTCAGTCATCAAACGTTTGATGTCAGCCATAAATGACAGATAACGGTCTCGTCAAATGTTTGAAAAAATTCATCAAACATTTGATGATAGTCATAAATGCCTTGACCTAACATCATCAAACGTTCGATGCGAAGATCAAACGTTCGATGTAACCCAAAATTCTATAAGTCAGTTTTGAAATGGCCACATTTCCCATCCAAACTCATTTTCTCTCAATTTTCACTCAACCCAAATCTTCCCAAAGTGATTTTCGGCCACTTCTCTTGAGTCTTTGAAGATTTAAGCCTAAATGAAAGCATATTCGAGATAAAAATCTGAATTTCAACCATTTATTTTTGTGTATTTTCATTTTAATGATTTGAAGTATTTCTTCAAAAGTATTTCATGATTTAAAGCATGATTAGGATTAGTGTAGTGTAGTTTAGGATGGGTAGATTAATCCCAATAAAAAATTTTCGGGTTTGGGATTTTGTGCCCAAATTTCCAAAAATACCCCTACCCATTCGGAGGCGGAATTGCTTTTAACCGAATCCGAATTTTATCCTTAATATATATCTCTTAGAAATTATTAATACTATTTGTGCCGGAATTTGCCCCCGAACACAAAACTGTTGCCCTAAAATTTATTCAGAACTCATCATTTTCAGTGCACGAAATTTTTCACGAACTCTGATTTTTTCAGAGAAAAATTTATATTTTTTTTATAGCTACTTAGTTCATAACTATATTTTTGATCCCACCAAAACCCTTTGAATAGACCTTCAAAATCCACAAAAACACCCATAGGGATAATTTCGTAATTTTGGCAAAATACTCGATAAAATTCCCCACCAATACGAAGACTTTTCTTCGCATAAATCTCAACACCCTGCAATGAAAATTTTGTAACCCAGCCCTTATTTCAGAAATAAACCGTTATACTTCTGTTTAATTTCTTACCTTATTAAAAGGGATTTTAGGAGCTAAAAATAGGACTGCTAAGGTAGGATTTTGATAGGATTGTTTTTTTTGCTGCAACAGGACAATGGTGTGCACTATGGGCAGCAAAAGGCAAGCTGATGAAACCGCAGGCTCAGCTGGTCCCTCAACACGTACTTGACGCAGGGTCGAGAGGTCAGCCACTTAGGGGACCTCAATAACCCCAGAGCTACAGGATAGCCAGCAGTCGCCTGAGGCTGAGGTGGCAGACTCTTCCACTTCTGGATCTACACCGACCTAGACTATGCCCATTCCCGCTCGCTTTGACACCCGGAGATTTTGGGATAACAAGGCCGCAGATCAGGATGTGGATCACTACCACTTGAGAGGCCTAATAGATGAGCGTGCCATTGACTTCGCAGATATCATGAAGGAGAATCCAAGGATTTTGGAGTGCTTTGACCTCCAGGGATAGACAGACATGCTTACTATCTCAGGAGATATCTCGATGAAGCTAGTTCGAGAGTTCTACTCGAAAATTGTTGAGTATGGTGACAGATACTTCCGCACTTGGCTCCGTAGCCACGAGATTCGAGTGACCCCCGAGCTCCTCAACACTCTCGCCGTTACTCTGAGTATACCAGAATCTGCTTACCGAAGGACCTTCGACAATCGGCCTTCCAAAGAGGTGATGCTGAGAAGTCTTTATGGTGGGGAGTCTCACAATGCCTCCTTGAGTAGATTTGGCAGATTCAAGACCAGTGAATTGCCCATCGCTCTCTGACTGGCTTACAAGATCCTCCGGAACCGCATCCACCCAGTTGATAGCAAGGATCCAATCACTTATGAAAGATCCTTGTGCTTGCATGATTTTTGGGCACAGAGGCCCATTGACTACGAAAATCTCGCTATGATTCTCATGAAGGGTATTCCACACCACAGCAAGCCAGTCCTACTCCCCTTTGGAGCCCTGATTACCCAGATTGTCGACTCCTTTGGGATCTCCACGGCAGGTACTACTCTGGTGCCAGAGAAGCCTTTGATCAACCGGAAATTCCTACTCTTGAGAAACAATTATGTCAAGAGGATTCCAAGGATTCTGGTACAGCCCCTTGCTGAGACAGCTGACCTTGTAGGAGGATCGACATCCTCTCAAGCAGCTCTTGCAAACCCCAGTGTATCGACAGTAGACGCTCCAGGAGATCCGCGCAAAGATCTTCCCTAGAGAGGAATAAGACCCGACAACTATGGATGAGTGGGACGGCCTATTCCAGGAATTCGGGAGAGAGCCTAGTAGAGGAGCAGATAGTGGAGCCGAACTTTGATTAGATGTTTATGTTATTTTAGTGTTACTTTATATACTTTGTTTTTGTATGGATATTTGGTCTTAGGCACAAGCTTATGACTTATTTTGATAATGTAATGATGTTTGACTTATAATGCCTTGCTACTTTAGAATTACTACTGTTTTGTGGTATTTTCCCCTTAAATGTTTATTCCATCTTATTTTTTATTTACAACTGTGTAACAAAATTTTTTAATGTTTTAAATAGCTAAATTTTGAGGACGAAATTTTTGTAAGGTTAGGAGGATGTAATGCCCAAAAAAATTCCAAAAGATGATTTGATTTAAAAACACCCAATCATTTTTAAATAATATTTTATTCAAAAAATTGGGTCATCAAACGTTCGATGTTCATCATCAAACGTTTGATCTTGGAAAGTACAGTCACGTTCTTTGCAAATGCTCAGAAGGTATCAATACAAACATCAAACATTCGATGCTTTTATGGAACGTTCAATGTGCTTTTATCAAATGTTTGATACCTTCATCAAACCTTTAATAAGAAATCCTAGATTCTCTGATATAAATAGATCAAATGTTCAATATAGTGTATCAAACGTTCGATTATTTCCAAAAATAGAGTTTTCATAAGAAATTAATCTTCCACCCCCTTTCCCTATAAATTTCACCCTTTCCTTATGGTTACCACCTCATACACTCGTCCTAATATCCAGAGACTCATTTTTGGGACTTAGAAGAAGATTTTTGAAGGTAGTTTGTTCATTTTGAAAGGGTTGTCTTCATTAAAGATAATTCCTAAATTCTTGTTCTTACTTATGTTGTATTTCATTATTTTATACAAACTATGGTTATGCTGTGATTTCAAAACTATGTCTTGATAATTTAAAGGCTTTTATGATAATTTTTCAAAGAATTTTTGATAACTATGTGTTCACCTCTTTAAACAAATATTTTCTACGTTCTTTGACATTGGTTGATGTTATTGGATGATGTTCCACGTGTAGAAATAGTTGTGGGTAGGTTTGGTAGGAATTTTTAGATTTTCATACATTCTGGCCATGCATCAAACGTTTCATTGTTCTTAATCAAACGTTTGATCTTCAAGGATCAAACGTTTGATGGTCGTGTCAAACGTTCGATTATGACCAGAAATGCCAAGTTAGAGGTTTTTAAGACAAAAAAGACACAATGATTCACAATTAGTAAGGGATTACATTCTTAGCATGTTGATTAGGTTATTTTTTCAGTTATCGAGGGATTTGCAAAATGTTTGACACATCGGATGAGCAATTGAGGTAAGTATTTTAACTGAGTAATGAAACTGTGATTTTTAAGGTGTGATATGTCAGATGACTGAGCACGTTATGTTTAAGCTTACCATTTTTATGACGAAATGCTATTTGCTTATATACTCCTTTATTTTTTAATAAATAAATAATAATTGTATCGTATGACATGGTTGCATCGTCTCGTAAAGGAATTATGACCATGGGCTTACCATTATTACGAATTGATTATATGATCAAAAGAGTTTATGTTATTGAGAGGGCCTTAGATCCAATGGTTTAATTGTGAAAGTGCACCATTTAATGAGTGGGTCATCAGTTACGGCTTAACTAGTCAGTGTGGGCCACCCAAGATTGGACTCGATCGAACTGCTAGTGTAAGACGATAGTTATGCAATGACCGGGGCATTGAGAGTTGTACCAGATGTTCTTTCGGATGTGCTAACCCTATTGGGCGGAAGTAATATCTCAAATAGACCATATTGTCAAACATACGATTACTTTTACTTATGTAGCATATTTCTTGCATTTAAAAGAATATGTTTAATCGCCGAGGTTATGCTCTTTATTCTTTTAAAGTAAAAACACTATTTTTATCAAGAGTATAATATCAGATATTAGACCTGTCTTTTTGTGAAAATATCATNATATAATTCATAATCACTTTTGTACTAATTTTATACCCCACGTCTTTTAAAATAACTTACTTACTAAGTCAGCCGACTTACTCAGTTATTTCTTATTTGTAAAATATTTCGGTATTTTACAAATCCCTCAGGAAACTGTTCATTTGGAAGTTCCAACTATTTTATGATGATAACACGACAACTGATGTATTCAGGTTTGGTTTTCTTAGATGTAAAGCTCTATGTTCCTATTTATTGATGATAGAATTCTTTGTTTATAATATAGTTAGATCAACTATTCCGTTGTATACTCTGATAAAGTTTAAAAAAAGGACTTCAGACAGTTACCAGTTAATTGTTTTGAATGCCCTATAGACATTATACTCTTGGTTATCCTCTTTCCAATGGATAATCTTGTGTATAAGGTTGTGACAACCCGATCCATAATTACACTGTAGCTATTTTTTTTTTTTTTTTTTAAAAAAAAAAAACATACAGTAATCATGAATCGGATCAATTGTCACAGGGTGATAGAAACACATGTCATACATGTATCTCACAACATATTATGAGATTTACATTTATTACATAATAGTCACATATCACATTATATATAAACTGAGCAAAAGCATTTATATATCGAAGGAGTAATCAATACATATAGAGCTGACAATAAAAATTCTAATGATTAAAAGTTTACACTGTGACATATACAAAAAGAATGGCTATACAAACGTGTCACATGCGACACAAGTCAATATACAAAATAATGTTTGTTAACAGATCACAACAATATACAAAAGAATAGACTAATAGTCAAATCTATACAAAATAACTACGTCCCACGACGTCAGTCGTAATAGCTGAGATAGTAGGCTACAGGATCATCATCTAGGCTCTCAGTACCTGCACTAATATATATGTAACCATAGAGATCATCCATGATTACATAGGCGAAAAGGAAAATGAGTGAGTCAATAGTCTCAATGAATAAAAATCCACTGAGTTTTCACAATGAACTGAAGTGTTAGTTTACATGAGTTTACAATAACAGCTGATAAAGTAAACACATGTAGTCATGAAACATCTGAAATAGTATAATAACTGGGTACATACATGTACGTTCCAGTCTCCCGCCTATACTAATACACATACGTACTCAACTATGGTATAAATATATTATATAACTTAGCTACACCTATATACAAGTATTCTTTCCCCTATGGGTGAAAACACAAGCATATAAGCATATCTAAACAATAAAACATAAATCCATATGCAACTAGCCGTAAGAATATACATACGTGCTTTCTCATTAAACCTTATATACATACTAATACGTCTATGATCAATAAAACATAAATCTCATATGCAACTAGCCGTAAGAATATACATATGTGCTTTTTCATTAAACCTCATATGCATAATAATACGTCTATGATAAAATCCAATAAATCAGCATATAAAACTGATCATATAAAACATGCAAATTCATATTATTCTCTTTGGTTCCTTAGGGCTACCCATCACCGCAGACCTCTTGGATAACATATCATTACCATCTCCTTAGGGCTACCCGTCACCGAGGACCCCTTGAATAACATATCATTATCATCTCCTTAGGGCTACCCGTCACCGCAGACCCCTTGGATAACATATCATTACCATCTCCTTAGGGCTACCCGTCACCGCGGACCCCTTGGATAACATATCATTATCATCTCCTTAGGGCTACCTATCACCGCAAACCCCTTGGACTTCAAGGCTTTTAAACTCTTTTATCACATGCTCGTAAAAACCATGTAAACATAATTGTCATATTTATTTCTCAATACAAATATCATAAGATATCATGAAACTTAATCAAATTAATCATTTCGCCATACATCATTTTTCAAATACCAATAGCAAATCAAATACTATAAAACTCAACATATCGATATATATATATATATCCGCTATAGTCATAAAACACAATAAATCATCAAAACTCATCATCAATCATTCATCAAATAATCATAAATCTCAAGAAGATAATCGAATTCACAAATCACATGTTATCATAAAATATTAACGGTTCGTCTTTTAAACCATCATATTATTCTTTCAAAAAAATTTTAAAAACATTTATTTTGTTTAGCAAGTACAACATCTGCTAAACATTGAAAACAAAATATAAAACATTTTAAGGTGTGTATCATTCTCAGTAAGTATAATACTTACAATTCTGCTTGTTGACTTTTGACTTCCAGCCCAACGCTCTAGCAATGCTCGTTGCATATTTACATTGCTCTAACATCAATATCTATACACTCTAACTCTCAAAGCCCAATAATCATGATACTTAAAAACACAAGTATCAATGTAGTCATGAGCAACCTATAGTATTCTAGGGTTCCAAATAATGTATAACTAGCCTACAGGCTAACCCATAGTAAAATACTAAGGTTAACATAACAAAAGCCCCAAAATACTAAACTACAGAAAATCTAGGGTTTTGGACATTTATCTCAAAACTTGAAGAATCCGAAGTTGTGTACCGCGAAACTTTAACCCGTTGAGTGTAGAGTAAAACCCAACAAGAATCCTAAGGAAACAACCATTCATAAGCCATACATTAGAGAATATAGCGTAAGTATTGAGGAGTTAGGATTTTAAGGATTTTTACCTTGAATCGATCGGTGAAGTTAGGCTTCCAACGCCGAGAATCTTGATTCTGGTGTTAGAAATGTGTTTGGAGACTCTCCAAGATCCATACCCAAGGTTTGGATATAAACCCTATGAGAGAGAAGAGAGAAAATGGCGGGGGAAAGAAAGAAAAATCGAAAAATGAGCTGAAAATCGCGTCCCAGCTATTTATAGTCGAATGAACAATGTTAGCGTCCGGACCATTAAATGAACCGTCTGGACTACAATGCACAAGGTCCGTCCAGACCCTATTGCGGACGATCGCTACTGAGTGACCAGTAGCAAGGGACCGTTCGGATGACACTGCGGACGAACGCTTTTGACTGACCAGTAGTTGTGTTCATCCAGACCGCTGCAGACGATCTATTCTGGGTGACTACTGTCCGGACAACAACTCCACCGTCCGGATGCCCAAGCTAAAGGTGATTCTCAAGCTAGTGTTTTTCATATTCTTCATTTATAAGGAGAATAGAGATATCCCTGAGTCAATGAGAATAGAGATATCCCTGAGTCTTAATCAGTTAATTAAGGCTGGGAGACAAACCATAAATTTAACTACAAGTTAGTTAAGTTTCTGGGGCGTTACAGTACTTAAATTGTTTTCCCTGATTATCTGAGATTCGCTCCACTTTCATTTAAAAAAAAAAAAAAACCACAAAAAACACCCACATCAATTTCCCTAAACCCTTGGGTAGCTACACTGCTACCAAATGCATTAGGTAGCACTATAGCTACCCAATGGTTTATATAATCATAAAAAAGGACATCTCTCTCCTCTCTCCTTCATGCCTACCCAAGAAATCAAAGAAAATAAGACAAAAATTGATTGGTTTATTTAATTGATATATAGTGCTACCCAATGGTTTATATAATCATAAAAAAGGACGTCTCTCTCCTCTCTCCTTCATGCCTACCCAAGAAATCAAAGAAAATAAGACAAAAATTGATTGGTTTATTTAATTGATATAGGAAAAGATAAGAGAATCTGTTGTGAAATGTTTTTTTTTTATAAGGAAAGCAAAACGTAATTTTGTTCATTAAATTTGGAAAAAATGGTTGGCTAGAAATCACACACCCAAGCCTCAAGAGATCACTACACTAGGGTTTAGAATGAATCCCCAGGAGAGAGAAGAGAGCTCCAAGTCTTGAGACTCAAGAAAATATAAAAAATGAGCTGAAAAATCGTATTTCAGCTATTTATGGCGCAGTACTGTACACTGTCATCTGGACGGCAAAATGAGCCATTCGGATGCCACACAGCAAATTTTCCTCTAGACCAATAGCGGATGAGAGCTACTGATTGAACAGTAACTGTTGTTGTATGCGAACTCAACTCCAGGCAAATACATTATCCAATTACCTTTAAAGTCAAGCACACACAACCGCAATATATCTTCTAGGGTTCGAATTGTTCTCTCGAATTGCCCATCAGTTTGTGGATGGTATACCGTGCTAAAACACATCTTGGTTCCCATAGCATCTTGCAGCCTTGTCCAAAACTTCGACATGAATCTAGCATCACAATCAGAAACTATGGAAGCTGGTACTTCATGGAGTCTGACAATTTCACATACATACATACTCGCAAGCTTTTTTATTAAGTCTGTAATCTTGAGCAGCAAGAAATGAGTACTCTTTATGAGCATATTAATAATCACCCAGATAGCATCTTGACCACTAGGTGCATTAGACACCCGTTCGGACGGAACCTACTGTAAAGCACCTGTTCAGACGAAAGTACCATTGTCCGAACGCCAGATAGAAAATCTGACTTTTTACAGAATTTGTTTGAATGTTTATTTTTCTTACTTTTAATTACCTTTTTGCCATTTCTCATTAATTCAACTTGCATATTTAAATGATTAATTTCATAAAGTCCTCAAATCACATCATGGATATAACACTCGAAGATTAGGTCTCCTAGAAACCTTGGTAGCAGACCAAATAGAAAAAGAAGAAATATTACAATTGATATCACTAACTATAGAGGAAATAGGTCAATCAACACAGAGATTGGCATTGTTGATGACTCTAATCAACAAAAGAGAATCATCTTCCAACAAAAAGAAATGGAATATACCAAATCTCTATTCAGAGATAAAGCGAACCTGCTTACAGCACCTCCAACAATAGTAGCTAAAATGCCTAGTGAAAAAGTATAATTCTCTACTTTAAATACTGCTTTCTCTATACACATTCAAATATATTCTCTATTTTATTCTCTACTTGCTTTTAAATATTATTTTTTTATTATTTTTTAATTATACTATTTGTTGTGACAAAACGGAATTTAGGATCCCCAAAGAATAAAAAAATAACATAATAGAAAATAAACCAGTTACACAAGACACCAAGATTTAAGTGGTTCAACTTAACAAGCCTACATTCACTAGTGGAGACGATATGGAGAAAATTTACTAATAAAAGATGGAGTACAAAAGAATAGTAAGGAGAAAACAACTCAAAACCCAAAGCCCCAATACACCCAAATCTCACTCTCACCCAATAGAATATCCAACAAAAGAGAAACTCTCTTTTTCTCTAAGTGTCGTGGCACAACAAAGTGAGATCACCAAAAAAATCCCTTTCATTCGGTGCTTTAAAGGGCTAAACCTATTGTTCCTTTTATAAGAGCAATAGTCGGTCTATTACAAGGAATTCCAATTCAGCTTGTAAAAGGAGAGAAAGACGATGGCTTCAAATACTTCTAATCCACCAAGGAGAATGAATGTTAGGCAACAATTAGTGCACTCCCAATAAGAGAAGGAAATAATATTGAGCCCCACCTTACTTGACTTGACAATTCAAATCATAACACAACACTATTTCTCATATTTTCATTTGGAAAGAGAAGGATGGTAAAAGAGGGAAAGGGATACGGAGAAACAATTTTTTATTTGGACATCAGGCTACAGCTCGTAGCACTGTAGCAACTCAGCCCTAGCCTTTTTTTTTTTTATTTTTTTTTTTTTTTTTTGAAGTGAGCTCTAGCTAATATGTCGGAGGTGAAAAAAGGATTAAATTTAGTTAATATTGACATTTTACCTAGTCATTCTCTTATGTGTTTAGAGGTAGGTATTGGTTTGGTCAATGTCAGTATGGGCATTTTCACCTATCAAATTGTAAAAGTCGATTAATTAACCAAATTTATAACGATAATGAATATTTTCAACTTTTTTGATTAATCAATTAGTCGATTAGTAGGCGGTCGATTAAATCGGTTAATCATCAGTTACAAGTTTTTATATTAAGATTTATCAACTTCCTTATAACTACAGAATCATTAAAGCATATGCTTTATAAATGAAAAGAAAAAGTACAATACAAATCAACAAGACAAAACAATAAGGAAACCTATCACATAAAATTCGAATTTCACTTGACAAATTAGTTCACTAGCTTATCAACCTCAGCATATGCAGTCTCAAGGTGGGCTTGCTCGGCCTTTTGCACCTCTTTCTCCATCTTTCTCCCCTTCTTGGACTTGTAGTACACACTCATGAAGGTTCCCACAATTTCATACTTCCTCCTGCAATGCTCATAAAGCCTAACATCAAACATCCTCCATAAGTTTTTCTCATTTAGCTCAGATACTGGATATTCCTGCTGAAAATTGCCTCTGTACCATTAAAAACCTTCTGAACGAGAGAAGTAGCAGAGATGAAAGAGAAAGAGGTGATAAATTAGGATTACTTGGTTAGAGGAAAACAAAAAAAAAAGAGTTGAATATATAGTGTATTCGGTTCAAAACAACGCATTTCATTTCAAATAAAACGTCATTCTGATTTCAAATTAAAAAAAAAAAAAAAAAATCAGTTTGGTTGAATTGGTTCGGTTCATTTCAAATAAAACGTCATTCTGATTTCAAATTAAAAAAGAAAAAATCAGTTTGGTTGAATTGGTTCGGTTCGGTTTATTTTATTCCGCTTACTGACCGAAAGTTGGTTGACGGTCGATGACAGTTCGGTGGCAACCAATAGACGGTAAACGATTAATTTGCCAACCCATATGTGTGTTATGACTCCATTTGTGACATGGATTACAGTTTAAACCTTTCTTCAACAACGAAGGGTGAAGTAAATTCCAGAATTTATTCCTATTTGTGTTTGCTTACAATTACAACAGATGTGCAATTCGTCACTTCAACCATGTAAACATCAGAAAAAGAAAAACCATGTAAATAATATTAACCAGCTGATGGTCGTGAAGCTTATTATGCACCGCATGATCTTCCCTTTGTCCACCTCAATGGCCTTATTCTTGCATCAATACAGTATGTGGCGTTTGGCTTTAGGGATTCTATTCTGATGCAGATGCAGGAGCAGCAGCAGCAGCAGGTTCAGGATTTCGTTTGGCTTCCAGTGTTTTCTCATATTCCTCGATTGATTTGAAGAGCTCCGAGAAGTTACCCTTCCCAAATCCTCCGCATCCACCTTTTTGGTATTCATTCCCTTTCTCATCCTTGAGCATGCACCCTACTCTCTGAATTATCTCTACAAACAAGGTTGGCCTGTAAATATGAAATTAGTCAGACGAATTCATCAAATTAAGTAAATTTTGTGCAATAATTTCTGCCATTGCCATACCTATCTCCAACGGGCTTGGTGAAGATCTGAAGCAAGGTGCCCTGATCGTCCCTATCCACCAAAATCCCCAATTCCTCGCATTCCTTGATCTGCTCATCCGTCAACACTTCCCCGACCCGGTTTTTCAGATTCCGGTAGTACGTCGGCGGCGGCGACGGCATGAACTCGAAGCCCCCAACCCCACTGCGCTTCCTCATCTCCCTCAGAGTCCTGAATATGTCCTCGCTCACCAACGCCAAGTGCTGCACCCCCGCCCCCTCGTTGTGCTCTAAGTAGGTCTGAATCTGACTCTTCCGCTTCGTTCCGTGCACCGGCTCGTTCATCGGCAACAGAACCATTTCCTCGTTGTTTCCCAAAACCACCGAGTTTAACCCGCTATCGCTCGTCCCCACGTCCTCCGCCGTGAACTCCGCGAACTCGTGGAATCCGGTGAAGTTTTTCACGTAGGAGACGGCCGGCGATAGCTCCGGCACGTTGCCCACGGCGTGATCCAGCCGTCGGAGCCCGAAATCCACCGGGTAGGATGAGAGCTCGTCCGCGGGTTCGAATTTGGGCAAGAACCAGGAGTCCGGGTCGTGGGAGTCTTGGGGATTAGGGTTAGACCTGTTGTAGCTCACGTAGCGCAAAACGACGTCACCGTAGAGGTGGACCTCGGCGACGGTTGTGCGGCCGTCGAGGACGACCGGCGGGGACACGGGCCTGGCGCCGTGGGAGACGCTGACGCGGAAGGCGGCATCGGCGTCGTCGACCTCGACGGCGATGGCGCGGACGCCGAGGCCGTGCGTGGAAGCGAAGGCTCGGCACGCGGCGTGGTCGAAGGTGGGGATGGAGGAGGTGGCGGTGGGGCCCACGTTCTCCATGGCGGCTATGGAGGGCGAGTAGGGGGCGGTGAAGAGGAAGCAGAGATTGCCGGAGCGGAGGAGGTAGGAGGCGTGGGTCAGGTTTCCCGTGGACAGATCCGACTTGGCCACGATGGGCATGCCCAGCCCCCAAGAGAACCGCCGGGCCGTGTTGGTGGCGTCCGTGCACCAGAACTCCACGTGGTGGAACCGCTTCACGCCGAACCGATCCGACCTCGGGTTGTTCCGGACGAATTTGGAGAAGCCCACGAGCTTAAACCCGGTGTCGCCCGGAGCCCCGTTCTTGTGGGTCTCATAGTCATGACCCATGGCTGCTAAGCTTGTGTTGAAAATAGGGGAGGAGACTGGAAAATCAGGTCGTCCTCGTGGTGTGTGGCGGAGGCTTAAAATAGATCCTCATGAACACGACGTTGGTGGCTTCCGTGCTGCGATGGGCAAAAATAGTGGGATGATGTGGCATCTTTATCAGCATCTATATATACTTGTCAATAACACATTATTGACTGGCTGACATCCTTTACTAGGATGGGGCCCACGCTAATTTAAAAAATCAAAGAAAAACAAAAAACCAATTGAGACATAGCTGGTTAGACAAAATAAATAGGTAAAATTGTAATAGAAAAGGTTACCAGGGGTTTTAACATGATAATTTTTTTTTTTTTTTTTTCGCATAACTCACTAGTGCGTAAGGCTTAAATTGAGAAGACACAACAAAAGGGTCCTATTGGCTAACTAAGGCTGGATGAAAGGAAGGCTTGGGAGGAATGGTTCCAATTGGTGTGAACCAGTCCGCCATTTGGATACTTTAGTGGAAGAAGTATCTTTGATACATAGTATGGATAGAAATAGTGGATGAAAAAATAAACAAAGTAACTAATATACGTATATGAACATATGAATATGAATACAAAGGAATAATGTATTCATAACATAAGATTTACTGAAAGTAATGCTTAATGAAAAACTTACAGATAAAATATGATAACTTGTTTAGAATTGTTCTAATTGATACTAGAATTGTACAAGATATTGAGTTTGATACATTTAAAGTGTTTACAGGATAATAGTGTGGGGTTTAGGGGATCTTTAGAGAAAACAAAGAAGAGGTGTAATAAAAACGCCTCTGCCTTTGAAGACTAAAGAATGATCCTTTTATAATCTTCAAGGATGAACATGAATTATTGGATCCTTGCTGAAAAGACTGGATTATTGAATTCTAGCTGGAAAGACTGGATTATTGAATTCTAGCTGGAAAGACTGGATTATTGAATCCCTGCTAGAAAGTCTGGATTCTCCAGAGAAAAGCAGATTCCTTCTGTTTTATCTGAGGTAAGACGTACTGAAAGCGGGGAAAAACTTAGGGGAATAGATTCCTTCTGCTTTTCTGAGGTGAGACATACTGAAAGCGGGGAAAACCTTAGTGAATAGTAAAAATTCACTATTCATGAATAGTATTTTATGTCTGGAGTACTTGTTAAAAGCGGATTCCTTCTTCTTTTTCTTTAACTTTAATTGCTTAACTTATTTGTCCTTTCTTACCGACAATATTGCACTATGGTAAGCTAGTCACTGAGGCCTTCGAAAGAGTCTTGGGCGTCCTGAAAAGAATCAAAATGCATCTGACTCAATTTTTGATTAGTTAAAGATTTTGCTATAAAGTCCTCATCTTCATCATCACTTACTTCAACAAATAGTTGCATAATTTGCATAGCAATTTCCTTCAAATCTTTCTTTGACGTCTTCTTGCCTTTGGAAGAGGATGAAGATCCTAACTTAGTTGCTTTGGGAAGCTAGGGAGTTGGCTCAGGATGGTTGACTTGGGATTTTGAAGGTGCAGTGGTTTGAACTGGAAACTCAGTCTTAAGATGAGAAAGAGTTTGAGGGAAATCAAACTCATCCCACCACTTGACAAAAAATGCTTGGAGACGCAATTGTTGCTTACAGCATATTGTCATTTGAGGATCCACGAAACTTTGTATTTTGCAAAGAAGTAGAGCATGATTGGCAATTGGGCATCATGCTGGCTTAACTTATATACTGTTGAGAAAAACCTTATTGCATCTTGAACCTGTTCTGGAATAATCTCATTGACAAGATTATGAACCTGCCACCAACAATGGAACCATAAAGGAAATTTTCATTTGAAATTTTTGTCGAAATTGATGAACCATGAGTGGCTGAAATTTTCATTCTGATGCAAGAATATCTTGTACCATACTTCAATGTAATCATGATAGCAGTATTGGACTGTATGATTAAAAAGTCTTTTGCACATATGAGGATAAGATTCCCATTCATTTTGATTAAGAATCTTCATAACATAGAGAGAGTGATAAGGACTTTTGTTTGATCTTGCCTATCTGTGATAGGCTTGATCTGATCAGACTCAATTTCAAAGAGACTATCTCTATAAAACTTAAGGGACTTAAGTGGGTAGATTGTTGGGAAATGCCAAAGTGGGGGGTAATAAGCTTTAGCAAGGACTTCTGCAGTTTTTAAGTGACTGAAATCTGAGTCAACATAGAAAAGGTTATGACCAGGGGTTTTAACATGATAATTTGATGTTCTTGCATAACTCACTAGTGCATAAGGCTTAGGTTGAGAAGACATAACAAAAGGTGTCGTATTGGCTAGCTAAGGCTGTATGAAAGAAAGGCTTGGGAGGAATGGTTCCAATTGGTGTGAATTGGTCCGCCATTTGAACTGGGGAGTTTTTGAGGACAATGTCCAGGGAACTTGGAGTGACTAGTTCATAAGGCTCATACTTAATGGATTTTTGGCTTATTTTACTAGTCTTACTGGAAGAAGCCTTTTGGGACTTTTTATCTGCCATTTTTTCCCCACAAAAACTCACGAGGTTAGGAAATCGGAAATAGAATTTTGACTACCTTTGATGTATTCAATATCAAAATCAAAGCTCAAAATTGCTTGCCATCGTGCAAAAATCTGTTTTGATGCAATATTCTTAACATCTTTTTCCAAAACAGTTTTAGCACTTTTACAATCAACTCTTACCAAAAACTTTTGATTTAAAAAATCATCTTGAAATTTTGAAATGCATAATACTATAAATAAAATCTCATTTTTAATATTGTTATAATTAGTCTGCGCATAATTCCAAACTCCTGAATGGAAACAAACAATTTGTTCAAGTTGATTGGAATGAACTTTTTGCTTAAGAATACTATCGTAACCAATGTCGGAGGCATCAGTTTCAACAATCTTGAAAGAAATATTAGTAAGAACCCTAGACAGGGTAAAGTCTGGACATATTGCTTAATTTCTTTGACTAAAGATGTGTAGACTGGTGTCCAAGTACAATGATTTGTCTGAAGTCTATCAAATAATAGTTTGTACTTCTTGTGGAGATTTTGATAGATATAGGCAACATAGTTGAGAGATCTTAGGAACCGTTGGAGATGGGTTTTTTAAAGGATATCATTAGAAAATTTATCAGCGAATTGGATAATTCTACTGATTGGATTAATTTTAGACTGATGGATATTGTATCCAAGAAATCTAATATTAGTTTGAAATAACTTAATTTTAGTAGTAGAAACTACTAAACCGTTAACTTTGATAACTTCTAGAAATGATTTCAAATGTTTCCAGTATTCTTCAATGGACTTAGAAAAGATAAGAGGACATCATCAATATATACAATAGAGAATTTACTCAAAGGACTAAGAATATCATTCATAATATTCTAGAACTCACTTTGAGCATTTTTTAAACCAAACGGCATTACATTCCATTCATAATGACCAAAATGAGTGACAAATGTTGTTTTGTACTTATCACTTTCATGGATTTAGATTTGCCAGAATCCACTTTTCATATCAAACTTAGAGAAGATAACTAATTCACTTAATCTATTGATTAAATCTCTCTTGTTGGGAATATGATATCGTATCCATTCCAAAACCTTGTTGAGAGGCTTATAGTTGATGACTAATCTAGGTGCTTCTCTTTTTAGTTCAGCATTTTTCTGAACATAGAAGGCAGAACATGACCAGAGAGATTTACTTTTATGGATTATGCCTTTATGTAATAGATCGTTTATTTCATGATGGCAAAATTTTATAGTCTCTTGGCTCATTTGAATTGGTCTAGCCTTGGTAGAAATATTCCCTTCGTTAAATTCTTTAACGTAAGGAAGCTTAACTACATGTTTCTTCCTGTGCCTAAAGGCATTGGGAAGATCTGAACAAACTTCATTTTTAATCTTGTCTTCAAAGAATTGGATTCTTTGTTGAAGGATTATATTAGTTAATTGTTCCTCAATTCTTTTAACTTTAATTTCTTCTTGTAAAAACCCTGTTTGTTAAGTTTTTGAATGGATTAAGTTAATTGACTTAGAAATTGAATTATTCTTGTAAGCATTCAACTGATTAAGTTCTTGTTTAGTNCTTCCTGTGCCTAAAGGCATTGGGAAGATCTGAACAAACTTCATTTTTAATCTTGTCTTCAAAGAATTGGATTCTTTGTTGAAGGATTATATTAGTTAATTGTTTCTCAATTCTTTTAACTTTAATTTCTTCTTGTAAAAAACCCTGTTTGTTAAGTTTTTGAATGGATTAAGTTAATTGACTTAGAAATTGAATTATTCTTGTAAGCATTCAACTGATTAATTTCTTGTTTAGTTAAGAACTTAAACTTGGCTTTTTCACCTAAGGGGTAGGTGATTACTCCATCACTATCTATTGTGAAAGGATACAACAGGGTAATGAAAAGGAGGCCTAAAATGACTTTGTCAGTCATATTTTTTACTAAGACAAAGGATGTTTTAAAACAAACATTGTCTTGACATATGTGTGCTTTGCATATTTCATATTTGATTTGCATTTTGCTGCCATTTGCAGATCTCAGGGTTTCTCTTGACTTAGTGTAATACTTCATAGGAACTAGTCCTTCTTGGATACAATTTATATCTGCACCTATGTCGATAAGTGAAAATCAAGAAATTAAACAAGACTTAAATATCTTTCAAATTGAGTCAAAATTTACCAATCGGGAAGCCATTTCCTCAGATAATGAAGAACCCTAAGCAAGAAGAATCAAAAGAAGAAACAAAACAATATGAAGAAAATTGTCTAAGCATAGTTAATAGAATCCAAATAAAAAAAATGACATTCTAAAGTTAAAATCATAGTTAATGACTTTGAGTTTACTGTCACCGTCTTAATCGACATAGATGCAAATCTAAATTGTATCCAAGGAGGACTAGTTCCTATGAAGTATTACACTAAGTCAAGAGAAACCTTGAGATCTGCAAATGGCAGCAAAATGCAACTCAATTATGAAATATGCAAAGCACACATATGTCAAGACAATGTTTGTTTTAAAACACCCTTTGTCTTAGTAAAAAATATGACTAACAAAGTAATTTAGGCCTCCCTTTCATTACTGTATCCTTTCACAACAAATAGTGATGGAGTAATCACCTACCCCTTAGGTGAAAAAGTCAAGTTTAAGTTCTTAACCAAACAAGAACTTAACCAGTTGAATGCTTACAAGAGTAATTCAATATCTAAGTCAATTAACTTAATCAATTCAAAAACTCAACAAATAGGGTTTTTACAAGAAAAGATTAAAGTTAAAAGAATTGAGGAACAATTAACTAATAAAATCATTCAACAAAGAATCCAATTCTTGAAGACGAGATTAAAAATGAAGTTTGTTCAGATCTTCCTAATGCCTTCAGGCAAAGGAAGAAACATGTCGTTAAGCTTCCTTACATTAAAGAATTTAACGAATGGAATATCTCTACCAAGGCTAGGCCAATTCAAATGAGCCAAGAGACTATGGAATTTTGCCATGACGAAATAAACGATCTATTATGTAAAGGTAAAATCCGTAAAAGTAAATTTCTCTGGTCATGTTCTGCCTTCTATGTTCAGAAAAATGCTAAACTAGAAAGAGGATCACTTAGATTAGTCATCAAATATAAGCCTCTCAACAAGGTTTTGGAATGGATACGATATCCTATTCTCAACAAGAGAGATTTAATCAATTGATTAAGTGAATCAGTTATCCATGAAAGTGATAAGTACAAAACAACATTTGTCACTCCTTTTGGTCATTATGAATGTAATGTAATGTCTTTTGGTTTAAAAAATGCTCCAAATGAGTTCCAGAATATCATGAATGATATTCTCAATCCTTTGAGCAAATTCTCTATTGTATATATTAATGATGTCCTTATCTTTTTTAAGTCCATTGAAGAACACCGGGAACATTTGAAATTGTTTCTAGAAGTTATCAAAGTTAATGGTTTAGTAGTTTCTACTACTAAAATTAAGTTAGTTCAAACTAATATTAGATTTTTTGAATACAATATCCGTTGGTCTAAAATTAGTCCAATTAGTCGAGTTATCCAATTCGCTGATAAATTTCCTGATGATATCCTTGAAAAAACCCATCTCCAACAGTTCCTTGGATCTCTCAACTATGTTGCCGATTTCTATCAAAATCTCCGCAAGAAGTGCAAGCCATTATTTGATAGACTTTAGACAAATTCTTCTCCCTGGACACCGGTCCACACCTTTTTGGTCAAATAAATTAAGCAAAATGTCTAGACTTTACCCTGTCTCGGGATTCCTGCTAATAATTCTTTCAAGTTTGTTGAAACTGATGCCTCCAACATTGGTTACGGTGGTAGTTCTTCCGTTGTGGTTGATCCTGAAAAACGAATGTCTCCCTTTTAACCTATTGTTAGCTAATTGGGTTGAACTAGCTTGTGTTACATCCTTTATACGAAGATTAGACTTAGTTCTAGGGCCAAAATTTATCTTTATAGTATCGTCCAATTACTATTGGATGTAATCTAAATTGTTTAGATTGTTCCTTATGTTAACAGGATGACTTTCATTAGTCAATGACCAATATTCATAAACTAATGTCAGACCATTAGTAAAGATATATATATATATTAAAACCATTTAGCCGGTTATTAACCAAAACCATTTACCCAGTTATTAACCGGTTTTTCTAATACCTATAACTGGTAACATCAATTGGCCTAACCAGCTATCCGGTTATCTGGTTTTCCAGTTATTAGTAGTTAATAACCGCCTTGCTTGTATACCCCTAAAAAGTGGTGTTGATTTTGAGAAAGAAAAAAAAAGGGAAGGAGAGAATAGGTTAACAAACAGGCCCAATATATGTGGCAAAACTTTATATTTTTGGGTTCTTTTACTTGGTATCTTAACTGGAAATAAAACATACCTTAAAAAAACTGGAAATAAAACATAACAGGCCAAAATCTTTGACAAAATTGAGAATTAAAAATGGTATAAGTTGGTGGGTCAATGTGTCAACAAACTCATTAGGCAGAAGTTGGTAGTGGCCCAGTGGTGGCTTAAAAAAAATTTATTTAAAAGAGTTTATTAACTTTTCAAGGAGGAGAAAAGAAGAGGTATAATATACATGTTAGCTATAAATTGCTTCGTGATAATGGAATTATTATCGTGGTAAAGAACGAAATTCGTATAGAATTTGACCTCTTAAACTTGGGAACAAACTAACTGGAAAGGAAGAATGAAATGACGCCTATATAATATACATAATGATTATCCATCTAAAAACAATATACATAATGAATCTATTATAAGCTCATCCAATATAATAGACTCACTCTTTATCAAAAACATCACCTTTTATCCTTTTACCAAAAACATCATTTAGAAGAATTTGAAGATCCTATATGTTCAATAATTCCATTGAATTTTTTGTCAGCTTAGTCAACTTTCCTAAAGATAAGATAATGAAAACTTTGGTTTCCTGAATTCAGCATAAAATCCAGTGCTTTGGAATATTATTTTGGTTTGTCCTCTATTATGATGTAGCCAAATATTTATAAATTAAAAACCATGGAAAAAGAGTTCCTTTTGACATACAAAGGCAGCAATGTGTGAATGCTTTCAAAAGCCATATTTAACGAGTAGAAAGTTAAACCATATTCATGGAAAGGAAAACTTTTTTGAAATATAATATAGATGGCCAAAATGTTAAGAAAAATTTAATCCTGCAGTAGTTTTATTGGGAACCTGCTGGCTACATAAATGGCACACCTGTTTCATTGATCTAAACAAAAACAAGTATCCATCAAAGAGGCAAAGCAGTCCTCTTATCCTTGTGCAACGTTCTAATCAAAGTAGTAAGCTGCTCAATCTGTTCTTGGCTCGAACATGCTGAGAGGAGTACTTTAGCAGTTCCATTGTCTGGATAACAACCAGCATCAATCATTTCTTCAAAACTTTCAAAGCACCTTTTGTATAGTTTCTTCCTAGAATATGCTCCAAGCCGAGAAGTCCAAGTCACCACATCAGGTTTTAAACTCTTTGTGGGAAGTGACTGAAAGAGCTCTTCCATTCTCTCAAAAAATCCTGCCCGTCCATATATGTTTATTAAGATGTTATATGTACTGATATCAGCTACATATGGTCCTTTATCCATTGTGGTTAAAACATCCTCCATCTTTTCAAACTGGCCTAATCTGCCATACAGGTTCAGCATGCTGTTAAAAACAAAAGTGTCAGGTTCAAGTCCGGATTTATGCATTTGTTTCACAATATCTTCACATTTAGCCGCGTTGCCAGTTCTGGAGTAGGTGGATAGAAGTAGCATGTGGGATTTCATAGTTGGAGTTATCCCCAGTCGTATCATCTCTTCAGACACAGCTTGTGCATCTAAACACAGAGTAAAAAGAGTTAAATAAACAGGGACAACTAGATGGATGGAAGGATGAGAATGATAATGCATATATAGAATAAGAAACGGATCAGCACTGAGAGTAGACTTTGGCCAGAAAGGGTGGAGTTACCATTGAAGCATTGCCTGGTTTTAATTTCATCTTTTAGTATGTGCTGTTCTTAGATATTATAGTTTAAACCTGACAATTTCTTTCAAATGAAATGATTCAATTTCTTGTAGGAATAATCAGGTTTCAATGTAACGATTTGGATGAATGATTGTAATTTACGTTTTGGATTTGGTTAAATTCAAGGAACCAGGCCTCCTTACAAAATATTTGGGGTAAAAACTTTTCATATTATTTCAATAGTCAACTATGAATTTATACAGGTTTCTGGTACATATGAAGCATTGCCTGGTTTTAATTTCATCTTTTAGTATGTGCTGTTCTTAGATATTATAGTTTAAACCTGACAATTTCTTTCAAATGAAGATTCAATTTCTTGTAGGAATAATCAGGTTTCAATGTAACGATTTGGATGAATGATTGTATTTACGTTTGGATTTGGTTAAATTCAAGGAACCAGGCCTCCTTACAAAATATTTGGGGTAAAAACTTTTCATATTATTTCAATAGTCAACTATGAATTTATACAGGTTTCTGGTAAAAGTCCATCTAACGGACAAATAACACTAACTGAATTTCACCGACAATCAATGGGCAAATGTTCTAACTCCTAACAATGGTGTGCAACTAACCATAAACCTGATTCTAACCAATGAGTTGGATGCCAGGTTGGCGTGCCCTTGGTATGCCACGTGTGCTAGCCGGACTAATTCCACACGCTTATACTCGTTAGCCACAAGCTTCCACACTCTTGACTCAAGCAGACCACGTGCCTTCACACGTCATTGCCCGGATTCCTCCTGATTATACCACTTGCCTTCTACTTCCTTAATCCATTGACACATGTCCTTCATGCTGTATTCTTTATTCCCCAAGCCTCTAATTGCTTTTGACTCTCCACTTCCTGATGCCCGCCTGATTCATTTCTCGCATGGTCCACACCTGTTATTTCTTCATCATCACTATTCGTCATGAGACACAGGACTGTGGTGCACAAATTGCAAAATTTGGTTCCTGAGAGTGTCATTATCTCCTATACAGATTCTATTTTTTATATAGGAGTAGACCATCTCTCCAAGTATATTTCTTAGGGTCTTTTTTTTTTTTTGTTTGATAACTAGATTTTAGGTTTGTCAGCCGTTGACTGGTGGAAATATAACTGCCAAGGTTGCATTTTCCATTTCTTCATATTTGCAGGATAAGGCATCAGCAGCCTTATTCTGCTCTAGCAAATATTCACGCTTTGTTGGTTTGTTTTCACTACAAATGGTTGGCTTAGTAGATAAGGTTTCCATTTCTGTATAGTAGTCACCAAAGCCAACAATTCCTTCTCATATGTAGACATATCTAAACCCTTTCCTTTGAGCGCTTGACTTGACAGTTGAGATAGGCAATAGGTCTGCCTTGCTGCATTAGAGCATTAGTAGCAGCTTCCTTTAAATTTTTCCTAAATGTAAGGAACCAAACTACTTTTTTACTTTCCTATTAAATAAACTCTACAATAACTTCCATTATCCTTTTCTTATATCATTTAAATATTCTTTAAATTAAATGCCAAGGGAAACAGAGAAGAAAGAGAAATTTTTTTTATAGTAAAATAATATTAAGGGAACTACTTTTTATTTTTCTGATTTAGGGTACAACTTTTAGTTCCCTTGGTGTTTCCTTAGTTTATGGAACACCAAAGGAAGCTGTTGCACTGGTTTTTTTGAGGGTTTTCCCTACATCTAGAAAAGGAAATGAGTTTTAGGGAAGCTGCTGCCAGTGCTTCTAGGACTACCCATATTCCAATCCTTGAAGCCTCAAATTCAATGATAAAGCGTTTGGAGAAATCTGGTAGAGTTAGGACCAGTGGGCTAGTGATTGCAGCTTTGAGCTTTTGGAAGGCCTCTTTGGCTACATCAGTCCGCTGAAGGAATTCTTATTCAATAGGGTTGTAAGTGGGGCTGCTGTGGTCCTATAACCCTCAATGAATTTTCTATAATACCAAGTTAATCCCAAGAATCCTCCCAAAGTCTTCAAGTTCTCTGGAAAGGGCCATTCAATCATTGATTGAATCTTAGTTGGGTTAGCTCTTACTCAATTTTTTAGAAATCAAGTGTCCTAAGTATTCAATTTCCTTAGACCCGAACCTACACTTGGACTTCTTGGCCTATAGTTTAGGGCGCCAAAGAATTTTCAAGGTAGATTGTAAATGTTTCTTGTGTTCTTCCAAGTCCTTACTATAGACTAGGATGTCATCAAAGAAAACAAGAATGAATTTCCTCAAAAAGGGTCTAAATATATCATTCATTAGAGTTTGAAAAGTTGAAGAAGCATTAGTTAATCTAAAGGGCATTACCACAAATTCGTACTGGCCTTCATGTGTTCTGAATGACAAAATATTATATGAATGGCTGAATGATTTAGCCTTGAGTTCTGTATATTATATAGACTTTACAAGGATGCTATACAAGGAAAGGAAATAAGTTCCCGCATGATTCTAGCCCTATACATGTAAACTATAATCTGTCAAATAATATATACGCTAACGATACAAAATAATAAATGGAGAAATAAGGAAACAATCGTGGGCTAAAAATAAGGAAACAATTATGGACAGTGGTTCTGTCCATTGACACTGAATGCAGTCTTTAGGATATCCACAGGATGGACTCTGATATAATGGTATCTTGATATGGGGTCCAGCTTAGAAAACACATTTGCACCAAACAGCTCGTCCACCACTGGTATAGGAAATTATCCTTGATTTTCTCTTGGTTTAGAGCCCTGTACTCAATACACATTCACCTTGTCTCATCTGCCTTCCTAACCAGCAACACAGATGAGGAGAAAGGGCTCTGACTTGGCCTGATGACCCATCTCCAATAGCTTCCCAACAATCTTTTCAATCTCCTCTTTCTGATGGTAAATATATCAGTAAGATCTCAAGCTTCCACGCTCTTAACTCAAGCAAACCATGTGCCTTCACATGTCATTGCCTGGATTGCCCCCGATTACACTACATGTCTTCTACTTCCTTAATTTGTTGACACACGTCCTTCATGTTGTCTTCCTTATTCTTAAAGCCTCTAATTGCTCCTGATTCTCCACCCCTGATGCCTATCTGACTCA
Source organism: Betula pendula (assembly GCA_900184695.1). Classification (NCBI taxonomy): domain Eukaryota; kingdom Viridiplantae; phylum Streptophyta; class Magnoliopsida; order Fagales; family Betulaceae; genus Betula; species Betula pendula. The sequence continues at coordinate 189,231 of FXXK01000570.1, forward strand.
TTTCCTGCATGGTCGACACCTGCTATTTCCTTTCATCATCAGCGTTCGTCTTGAGACACGTTACCTCCCTATTCAAATCTTCCAGGCCTTTCTTTTCCTCTGCTCGATGTTCACACCAGATCTCATCTTCTACCCAACGTTTCTTCCCTTAATCCTCCATGCTTTCTTCCTCTTTCTGCTTATCTTATTTTCCCATTGGGCTTATTTCAGAACCCCCACCACCCAAATACAAAAAGAAAATTTTTTTCCGTCTCTTTGAATATGAATTAGATCCCAAGTTTTTGGTACGATACTAAAAGACTTTACCAGCAAATTTTACTAGCACTTAATACTATATTATGAAGATTCTACTGGACGGGTTTTCAAATTTTCTCTCACAAAACAGCCTTGACATATTTTTGAATTAGCAAAGAAAGTGAGGCTTTTGATATAAACAAATGTCTCACGACAATGGAATCAATTCATCCTTAACTCATAGTTTTAAGGCACACATTCCTCTAGAAATAAGCAACAAAAAGGTGAATAAATTAAGGGAAAAAAGTAAAAACATCAGAACAAATGGTTATGATAAATTTATTTTCATGCCTCTGAAATCTACTGCATATGATTGTCCAAGTACTTGTATGACTCCTTAATAAGTGTGAATTGACATTTAATAACAATAGTTGGATAAACCTAGAATAAACCTTTTTTACAATCTTCCAGTTACATTTTGAGAAGGAAAATTTCTTATGCTAATGTTATATTAACTTTAAAAATCAAAGGATTTCGTTTCATTTAAATGTCTCTCCATCCCTAAATTATAGACCAAAAAGAAAGATCAGATTAGATTATAACACTCATATCTTAATAAGTTGTTACGATAGATGGCATAGATTCTGGCCACAAACATGCAAATTAACACACGCCAGTTATTGTGTAAACTAAAAATGATGATAAATTTTTAATACAAGTATTTACCCTTATGAAGACCAGCTCTCCCATATGCATCTACCATGATATTAAATGAAGCTCTATCTGGTTCACACCCCATGTGCTGCATGAGTGAAAAAATTTCTGAAGCCCCGCAAGTAAAACCTGCTTAACTGGTAGGAGAAGAAAGTAAAAAAAAATAAAAAATAATTGTGTGCATCTCGAACTGATCCAAAGGAAAATTTACTTTAAGTGGCAGCTAGTATCAATTTATGATTGTCCATTCTAGAGCAATATATGGGTTGAGCACTTACGTTTGTAACCCTATTTTCTTCCATGCTTAGAATTGGTCAAATAGGTAATACATGCCCTTTTAAGGAAAAGCGCTTCAACAATGATCTCCAAGAAAAATGATAAGAGACTCAAGTCCCTAAGAAAAACAACTCTCCAGTTGCCACCAAAAGTCATTCTTCGTTCTTCATTAGATGCCAGAGTCTGGAACATTAATTCCCAACTACAGTTATTACAAGACTAGTGAGCAATTAAGATACCCCAAAGAAATTATATAGTCAATGAAGTTTTCATATTGTACATTCCATAAAAATTAGTCTGTTGCTTTTCATTAATAAGCACTTAGAATAAAGTCATTGTAAAGTTCTATTTTTCTTTTAATTTTAAACTTTAAGTCAAATGATTTAAATACATGACCTGGTGAAGAATTGTCCCCTGAGGACCTCAGTAACTAATTTATGATTTTTGCGGTTTGGCTAATGATTTCCTTACAATTCTTCCAATTTGATCGTGTCTACCTTGGTCACATCTTGAATAAAATGGTGCTACTTACTCATAATGAAGGCTACTTTGGTTCCAATCAACTATTGCATCAACCTTTCATGTATCATATTCTTAATCTGCATTTCCTGTATTGCGAAAATAGTATAATAGTCAATGCTTCAATTCACATTATAACTGTTACAGTAATAGACTACCAACAGTAATACCAATCTGGCCATGCCTGGTATGCTATCCATCCGTGGCCAGCTATTATTCTCAACTACCTGTATATGCACCTAGACCATTGAAAAAAAAATTGCCAAGTGCCTCATACCCATCAACTCAAGTCTTCTTCCTAAAGGACCTACTTGGTCTTCAGTGCAGTGTCAGATGGTTTTCAAACTCTGGTCGCTTTATCTTACATGATTGTAAACACTAAAAGGAATTGTTTATTGTTTTCTCTCTTACTCTCTTGTCGCTCATCTTCCTCCACCAAAAAATCGTCTATTATCTTCATCGTCTTCCTCCACTAGAAAACCATGTTCCGTCACCCAAACCAAAACATCAGAAAGAGAACCCCATTGCCTACGTTTTCAAATTGTAGGCAATGGGGTGCGTTTTTAAAAACGCACGATTTTAAAGATTAAATTATGATTTTAAAGGTCAAACTGCGATTTTACCAATAACTTAATTGCATTTTTAAAATTTGCGTTTTCAAATACTATTTTTTAAATCGCATGTTTTAAAATTGCAAATTCAAACGGACCCTAAGAGATAGAAAGGTGAACGGACAACCAGTTAGGGCTATGAGAAAGAGGGGTTATTTATAATTCTTTCAAAACAACCCTGTTTTGGACTTAGGAAAAGTCTAATTAACTTATAATCAAAATGACACCATTTTGTAATTATCTATTTTTAAAAATAAAATTTGGGTTGGTTCGAAAATTGTCAAAAAACTTATTGGGCTTTCGAATTCTGCCCTGCCCTATGTCGAAAGTCAAAAAAGGCTTTCAACTTTTGACCCACCCCTTGTCAGAAGTCGACCCAAGCTGGTCAGAATTAGGTTGGGCCCAGATCGAAAGTCGGGTAGGCAGTTTTTTTGCACACCACTAAGAAGAGGGACACCTCATCCATATTCTACAACAGGGACACCTCATCACTCTAACAGTTTTGATGTCTTTAAAAGTATATTTATCGAATCAATAAAATTAGTTATACTAAAATAATTGAACAATCACATATTTGTGGAACATCAAGTTTAACAGATGTACCTGTAAGCTTCCATGAGGGAATTATAAGCATACACAATCTGGCTCAAATATTTCTTCTGCTTTCTCAAATATTTCTTCTGCTTTCTCAAAAGTCCCTCCCTAGCAAATGCGTTCACCAATGCGTAATATGTGCAGATATTAGGTTTACACTTTTGATTTCTCATTTCGTCAAACACCTTCAAGGCCATATAAGATTTACTTGCCTGAATAAACCTCATTTTGAGAATGAAAACAATATTCACAGAAATATAAATTAGGAGAGAATTGAAAGTAAGTTATTTCAATGGGAGATTGTCTTTTTATGATTTCCAATGACAACCTAAATAAAGGAGATTGTAGGAATTTGCTGAAGTATTTAAAAGGTAATGTGTAAATTGGTAGAATAATTTGATGAAGTCTTCAAAATGGTTGAACATGTTCTTGATATATAAAACAAAGAGTCAAATCCACTTCAATCTTTTCAATATTTCTTTTGTGTCTAGCTTTCTGCAATTTGTGGATTTTTATTATTCTTTTTGCCTTTAGTGGGGCTTTTCCTTGTATGCTTCCTGTATACTAGGGTTGCGCCCCTCTGCGCTTTTATATGATTTGAATTATTTATCAAAAAAAAAAAAGTACTCTTCTCTTGTTAAACATGCTTAGAAGTCAAGGTTTCAAGCCTAACAACAGAATATCTCACCCCAAAAAAATTCATTTTAAAAAGTCAAAGAGAATAGGAAGATCAGATAGTTTTCCAAAGTTCAAAAAATAAATTCTTCACATTAAAAAAAAAAATCCAATATCATTGATTCATTATATTGTTGGCACTGGAATCATCACAAGTAAGCCCACTTTTGCACCTATGTGATACCTTTGATTGTGTAGATTAGATTGTGTGAGGGTCTTTGGCGAATTTGTGTTGAGTCCCACATCATAAATGTACTAGGTCGATTTGGGCTATATTAACGATTTCGAACAGCTCTAATTATAATTAGTCCTTTTGGAATATCATGCAGATGTGGCTAGCTCGTCTTTGGGTCGTGAATTGGTATTAGAATCAATCTAACAATACTGTGGAGCTAGGGCACTGTACTACAAAGTAGCCCCTAATGAGCAATTTAGGATTTGTGTGAGGAAGATTATATATCCCGGATTGTGTGGATTATGAATGCGTTACATAAGCATTTATTCAGTGCCACGTTGGCCGTACATCAGGTGGAATTATGCTATATAAACAATAACAATGGATCTTTAATAGTAACTCATTCTTTTAAGGTATCACACATATATAGCTAACAGTCATGAAAACCTAGCATTTAACTAGTGCAATGATTTTAGTCATGGCGCTTGCCAATAAATTCTTAAGGTATGAGGTTTTGATGCAAGTTACTAGGGAAGGAACCTGGGCAGGTTGAATCTAACCCAATTCAAGTCCCACGAGACCATTGGTAAAGCTTAGCCTGAGGAGTCCAGATCTGAAGTCATTTTTAAGATTTGACTTGAGGATTTGGCAGTTCAACCATCAAGCGGACCCCTCTATACCACATACTATATGAAAATATTAATGTGTTAACCGAAGATAGTACCTCGGGAAACTATCCCGATGTGTAATTTCAGATACTAGAATGATTTGTGATAAGAGACCCTGACTGTAGACACCCAATTTATACCCTGTTAATAACTTAAGATACATTATGTTTTGATCACATAAAAGAGTGCCTTGGTTGGCATCTAGAATTTGCCTAATCCATGACTCAAAGGAAAGAAGGGGGGTCTTTTAAAGAAGAATTTGGTAGGGTACAACAAAAATGACGTATGCAATATAACCAACATATGCTTTCTATAAAACAACATATGCTTTAATTACATGGCCTATGGTGGAAGGTGGAGTCCTACACAAAAGTGTGCATCATTGTTCAGAAACGGCATATATTGGCCTTTCTAGGGCACACAACCTCGTTTTCAAAGTTTCTGAAATCACGGGAATAAATATGGATGCTTGGAACAATTAGATGCCCGATGAATAATGTAGCATCTCTGATAACTCGTGTCGCCCCCAAGGTTTCACGATAAAAGGATGGTTAGCCTCCTAGCTTCTGACTTTTGAGCAGAGATATAAAGGCTTTTTAATCTCCCAAAACTCCTACTACCCATTTTTGAATACTCTACTTGGTCTCGTGTGAAGATATTTCCTTGGTTACTAGTGCATGTTCTTAAGTTGTGGAAGGGTTCGAAGGAGAATCAATCCAAAGCATTTCTAATCATTTGTTGCATTATTGTGTTCAATTCAGGCCATTGCTTAAATACAGGCTGCTGCTATAGGGTTCATTCAAATGATCAAAATGCTTGCTTTGGATTGAGGGAGCCTATAAATCCTTAATTGGGCCGTTGCTATGGGTTCATTCATATTTGTGGACTACAACCTCCTTGCAAGAGGCATAGATTTTCTATCTGAGTTTTCTTTCGCTTTTTTTGATAAGTAATCAAGATATTATTAAAAAGTATAAGACACCTTCCTGTACACAAGAAGTATACAAACAAAGCCACCTAAGAAGAAGGGGCACAAGGAAAAAGAAAATTGTGATAACTAATAACTAAATAAGCGAGATAAGCCGCTATCCAAAGATACAAAGTCTTGAAAAATAAAGATTTCAACTCCTCCAAGTCTTCTTGCAATCCTCAAATCACCTATCATTTATTTCTCTCCAAAGACACCACAAAAGGCATGAGGGCACCATCTTCCATACTACAACGCTTTGAGTGCTGTCCGCAATCCACCAACAAGCAACCAAATTGACTACTCGTCTAGGCATAACCCAAGATAACCCGAATTGATTAAAGAAAACATTCAAAATGGTACAAGCAACCTCACAATGAAGAAGAAGATGGTTCACGGATTCCCCATTCCTTTAACACATAACGCACCAATCGACCACAATGACGTGCCGCTTCCGTAGATTGTCTGTGATAAGGATTTTCCCTAGGGCCGCCGACCACACAAAAAAGGATACTCTCAACGAAATCTTGGTCCTCCAAACACTCTTCCAGGGGAAATGGAAACCAAAAGGAGAACCCATGACCCTATAGAAGGACTTAACACCAAACATCCCTTTCTTGGAAGGAACCCATCACAACCTGTCTTCCCCTTCCCATCTCAAATTTACTAGATACAACATCCTGTAGTAAGAGGCAAACGCATCCACCTCCTAATCTTGGGCTGCTCTAACAAAGCTGAATGGCACCTCCAGAAAATTCCATGTGATACGCAATCAGAGCATCCTTTACGCGAGCAATACCAAAATAAGACTAGAAAAACATCTTTAAGGGCCATCCCCACACCAAAGATCATGCCAGAATCTAACTTTGCAGCCATCTCCCACTACAAATTTAGTGTGACTAAAGAGCCTCCCTCAACCCCTCCTAATATTCTTCCATAAACCCACCCACTATGCCCCAACATGCTCTCTAGAACACTACCCTCCGCAAGAGCTTCCATATTTAGAAACCACCACCACTCTCCACCAAGCCTCTCTCTCAAACCCATACCGTCAAAGCCATTTACCTAACAGAGCAAGATTGAACTGCAACAGGTTCCTAATCCTCAACCCTCCTTTAGAGATCGGAGTACACACATTCAACCAACTCACAAGGTGATATTTGTACTCTTCGCCTAACCCACCCCAAAGGAAATCACATTGGAGCTTCTCAATACGGTTTGAAACACTGAAAGGGAGAGGAAAGAGGTGTTGTGGATTATGCCCTAAATCCCAAGTTATTTGTATGTTGATATTAAGAGTTTGGTTTTTGAATAAATGATTATTATTTTCACTGATTAAATATTTGAGCATATAGCATATAATCTTTTGTATGAATTTTATGATTATTCTCATACAAAAGGTCCAGAGAGTACATTAAATATGGTTTATGGGTGTGAGTAAGGTTTTTGTCACACAAGGTCTAAGGCCATAACCCTTGTATTCTGAAATTTATTTGTTCGCAGTCAACAATGGAATTGGGCATTCCATTGGCAAGATTGTTACACATCAATTGTGTGATTTACCTTAATCAAGCGAAGTGAATACTTCGGGTTGATGTGTAGGTGTATAGGGTGATATGCATTGAACGGNTTATTATTTTCACTGATTAAATATTTGAGCATATAGCATATAATCTTTTGTATGAATTTTATGATTATTCTCATACAAAAGGTCCAGAGAGTACATTAAATATGGTTTATGGGTGTGAGTAAGGTTTTTGTCACACAAGGTCTAAGGCCATAACCCTTGTATTCTGAAATTTATTTGTTCGCAGTCAACAATGGAATTGGGCATTCCATTGGCAAGACTGTTACACATCAATTGTGTGATTTACCTTAATCAAGCGAAGTGAATACTTCGGGTTGATGTGTAGGTGTATAGGGTGATATGCATTGAACGGACCGGGAGTTGTCTTCCCAGAAAAATATTGTCTTTAGGAAAAGACAAACTTATACCCATGATTCTAAATCCTGAGAGACAGCGGACTTAGATGTTAAGAGGAGTTACTTTGATGCATTGTAGGGTCAGACCTTAAATGCGGTCAACAACTTTGTGTGTTGGGTAATCACATGTAGCATTGTGAGGAAAACTTTGCTCAATAGGGAGTCAAAATCCTTTTAATTGGAAAAGGGTAAGAAATCTCCCCTTGAATAAGATTTTATACGGGATTATTCTCGGTCTCTAGCCAGAGCATTCTGCAAAGATAATTCTAAAATAGCTAACCTAGTGAATGGAGTATTCACAGGAGAGAGAATAATAAAGGTAAGCATAAGGAATAAGAGGTAGAGAATATAATGTGACAGTATTATAGTCGAAATTCTACTACGGTGAATTTCATGGAGGAATTATACTCAACCATAAGTGAGTCAAAGGGAACTTTGTTGATTTAATCAAGAATAAATTATGGAGTGTAGTTACAATTATTTCGTGGTTAATTGTAATTAATACTGACTTGGGATAGTTGGAAACTATTTTAGACAGATTTATATTTCCCTCTAGGTCCCTCACCAAGCTATTGTAAATTAACTATGGACAGGCTTTTATTTATTTATTGGGTATGTTATTGTTTTAATTTATTAAAACATGGGCTTATTTATTAAGCATGTTTTAATTTATTAAAACATGGGCCAAGGAAAAACTGTGCAAAAATTGCTAGAGAGAAAGATTGGGCTTTGGGATAAAACCTAAGCCATTAACATGCAGGAAAACACATGGGCCAAGGAAATATTCCCTGGTCCCATGCATCATTAGTAGCTTATGTAGAGGCTAGGGTTTTTCCAAACCCTAGCCGTCTACCCCCTTGTCCCACATGGACTATTTTACTTCTTTCTTAGCTTTTCAAAGTATATAAATAGAGGTGCCTATAACTTTAGCAAATCACTCCAATAACAATTCTTTTGGCTTTTGCTAAGAATTCAAGTTCTATTGAGTTAACACTCAAAAGAACTACGTTTAAGATTTGAAGAGCTAGAAAGAGTCCACACTCTTGTTATTTCTAGTCATTGGTGAGAAGATCTGGAGGTGTTCTTGATGTTCTTGGAGCAGAATGGATTCTTTGCTCATAAAGCTAAGGAGTAGCCCTAATTTTGAAGTAAGTAATTCAATTCTTGCTAGTTTAATTTTTAAATAGCATTGTTCTTCGCATGTTCTTCTTAAAGTTGATTTTGGCATGGTTAGGGAATAGATTATTTTTCGGTGCGCAATATCCTTGATTTGCATGTTTATTCCCAACAAGAGGGACAAAAAATACGTAGGTAAGTTGGATAAAGTACTCTTGATAAGGGTGATCCTACCACCCTTAGATAGATACAACCTTTTCCAGCTAACTAACCGACGTTCTATCTTTTTAATAACATTGTCCCATATATGCTTGGCTTTATAAGGAGCCACCAAAGAAAGATCGAGATACTTCAAAGGCAGAGATGCAACCCCACAACCCATAATCCAAGCCAACTCAGAACATTTTCCACCAGAACCAAATCTAACGTGGCTAAATTTGTCTTCAAACCCGACATAGCTTCAAATAATAAAAATAAGCTTCAAAGAATGTGAAGATGATTTGGGTCAGTGTGGTGTTGAAAGGAAGAAGTTTCTTCTCTCTTCCATTGGATTCCCTTGTTCAGCTGTTTTATTTCATTATCCCAATCTGTTATTGTGCTCTCATTATTGGTTTTCAACAGTGTGGTGTTGCTGTATGAGGTTCTGAATGAGAATGTGAATATAGCAGCCCTGTTCCACTGACAATACATCGTATGTTGCCCTGCATAAGGTTTTGTACTAACAGCGCACATGTCCTCCTACGTAAACTTGTTTGTATTGTTTATTTGTGTGATTCTGTCTTGTTTGACTCTGTTAACATGTTGTATGATTTCTTTGTCATGTCTAATTTGGTTTTTCTAGCATGTTCTATAATCTTTATGATGTCTTTTCACAATTGCGCGTTTTATAAAACGTTCTAGTCTAATTATCAATTTCTATCATTTGCAGTGTACTTATTATCTCTGTTCCCTCTTATGTATTGCTTGACACCCACATCCTTGCTTCATGATATTCTGCCTTTAGTAAGTGGTAGTCTTTTATTGATACTTCATGATTAGATTTTGGTATTAGTTTGTTAATTTCTTTGAGGCAATCATTGATGATGTGTCTGGGCATTATTTTCTTGTTTGAAAAGTGACATGTATGTGTGCTGTGACTGCTTGTAACTGTACTCTGCCATATTAAAGAAAACCGGATTGTAACCTAGAGTTAGAGTTCTTCTGTTAAAAAATAGAGGGAACATGTACATTTAACAGTGAATGGTGTATGCATCTCCTAGAGCAGCGTATGCTGTTCTGTGATGCATCTATGCGATGTTCTGGTTTTGCCACTTGCTGCTCTTGCCTATGAATTACCACATTACTTGACATGTGATTTGAACTTCTCAAACAATTAATCTTTGTTGTTTCATGTCTAAACTTTGCCTAGATTATTGTCATAATTTTAACTATCGAAGCATGCTTAAGATTTAGGACCACATTTATCATTTCACTTGTTTACCTATTGGCTAATAAGCAAGAGTAAAGGCCAAATTTTGGTCGGGCAGAGGTGGATGCTTAACACCTTTTCGCTTCCATACCCTAACTTCCAACCAGGTCTCTATTTATGAAGAATTGTACCTTTTCATATGGGGTCAAAGTGGTATTTGACCCATTTGAAACAGAGTGGAAACTTCTTTTTCCATCCTAGCCCAAGAAGTTTGTGGTGTAGCCCGCAGTCCATGTGTAGGGTGGGTCCCCATTGGTAAACTTGGACTTGTTACATTTTGGCTATTTCCATCATGCAACATATACACTTTTTCTTTTATAAACATTGTTAAGTTCTTTCAAGTCACTTCCATTTACACTTATCGTAGCAAAACATGCTTCTATGTAAATTTAGTCAGATATTTGAAATTGAACGCATTTTTTGAAAATGAAAAAAAATAAAAATTGTATAAGTTGATGATGTATGCAATGAACTCACCTTTCCATATAAGTTTATCAACATTGTATAAGTATCAACAGATGGTTCACAGCAATCTCTCTTCATCCTTTGGAAGATCTCCTCTGCTTTTTGAGGGTTTCCTCCTTTCATTAATCCATCAATATAAGCATTGTACACAACTGCACCTGAGTATATTAAAGGTTTTTATGCATAAATTCACATTCTACTTGGTATAGATGTTAGTGTATCAATTATGTCCAATAAAACAACAGGAAAATATAATCTAAGATGGTTACATAATGTACTCCTTAACCAAAAAAATGTTAGATAAGGTACCCAAGACCTAACTGAAAAAGAAAATGTGTAAATCAAGTAAAGATGAAACATGATTACAAGGTTTGGCATTGTGCCTAGCCTGCATAAGGTTCCTAGTATTCTCTTACCTAATCTCTCAAAACCCAAAATGAACATCTATGGCTTTTATTTGACCCAAATCAATGCCCTAGGAGATAAATGTTAGAATATTAATTATTAAATCATTAAATCTTCTTTTTTTTTTATTAGCTTAAGCATTTGGGATAAATAATGATTTAACATTGTATCAGAGCAGAGGTCCTAAGTTCAAACTCCGACTCCATAATTTACCTCTTATTTCAATTAAATAGTCCACGTGTTGGGTCTTACTTATTAAGATAGATTTTGAGTCTACACGTGAGGAGTGTTAGAATATTAATTAAATGACTAAATTTTTCCTTTTCTATTATTTTAAGCTTTTGAAATAAGTGATGATTTAACAATAAATGCCTAGAAGACATGGCATGACGTAGTTAGAATTCCTCAGCCACTACGATAACACCTCTATTGATTTGCGCTCACAAAAGAAGGAAACCCCTGACCCAAAAAACCTGACTCAACAAGTTTTATTGAAGAAATTGAAGGTTAGAAGGAAGTGTCGAGTACTCCCTAAGTGAATAAGCAATATTGTAAGAAAGACATCTTTCACAACAATTTCTTTCATATTGTCTTGCTGAAATTGGAAAGGTAGAACAGTGCAGTCCACTCTCAGTGAATAGTAATAGACTAAACTCAAGGCATCTCCTAAAAGCTCTCTCTCTCTCTCTCCCTGTACCAAAAAAAAAGCTCTTCCACCTAGCATTGACATGCCCACACACTCTGTTGGAGTCGCGAATTGCTTCTGCTCAGGAAAATGGAAACCTAGGAGTAGGAATTTCACTTTGCGTAAGAACTATTCTCAAAGAAAAGTGACCACATTGCCTATTTCTCAATGCGATTTTGCCCCTTGCCATCTTTACACTAACATGGAAAAAGGAATATAAAAAGTTAAGTGGGGTAAAAGAAGTTTTGAGGTACCCATGTAGGGGGGGAGACATACAGTAGTAAAGATCCAAGAATTTACCTTTGAGGGGGCTGAACTAAATGGAGACAATTAGATATTTTGTTATTCTTTTTGCATATATGTCATTTTCTATGCATAGTGGTACAAAATATTATGAACACAATTCAAAGATGCAAATGAAAATGCTATAGACAACCAAATCATTTGCAAGAAGCCCTTCAATTTTTTGTGAAGTTTTCTTGTTTTAATTTTGTGGCTGAAAATGCTAGCTCCCTAGTCATTGTAAACATTGGAAGAGTCAAAGATGAATTATGTCAATTAGATGTTAGGCATGGTAGGCCTTAGACTTATCCGTCTCTACTGATCCTTGACAAATACTTCGAGAACCAGATACATTGACATGAAGTTACACAAACTTTACTCAACAGTTTGATCAGAAACAATAAGCATATACAAGTGTCAGTGCATTACAGATTAGGATAAAACTGGAGGTGGTATCCTGCAGAATTTCTGAGATTTTAAGGATAACTTTGAGAGCACTTTTATAGTTGTAGTTGTTATGCTAAAAGAATACTGAGTGCATAGTTATTAAAACAAAAACAAAAACAAAAAAAACCAAAAAAAAAAAAATAATGAACTCACTAATTGATTCTCAAAGTTAACAATTTAAAACATGAACTCTCTCAAAATATAAGCGGCTATAAGTTGATACGGAGACATACTTGGGGGAAGGCCAAATTTTCGCATTTCAGCAAATACAGCTTCAGCTTTCTCTAGCAGCCCAGATTTGCAGTAGGCCTTTAGAAGAAGGGCATAAGTATCTTCAGTAGGGATGCATCTGTTTTCAAGAAGTTCTAAATAGGCAGATTCTGCATCCTCATAGAGTGATTTCTGCCCGTAAGCATCTATAAGCAAATTGTAGCAGACAACATCTGGTTTGAAGGTGCTCTTGTGCAAAACCCATTCACATATCTGGACATATGTTTATAATTTTACAGTAAATAATGTCAATTAGAAAGTGAAATGTAAGTAGGATAGCAAGAAACAGAGAGGGCGTGCTAGATTTTGTTGTGAAAATTGAATTGCTAAGTTTGCTTTACACAGGATCTTATGTACAAGTACTCAGCTGGAAAAACATGAAGATTCCAATGTGGATTTTGTTGAAAATACCAAGATTGACAATATTGAGCTAGTATTAACAGAAGCCAAGTAAAATGACAGAGTTATTGACATGAAATAAATATTATCAACTCTATTCCGTAAACAGTTTGAAGAATCCAAATACTTAGGCTTTTAAAATTCAACCAAAACCAAACCCAAAGAAAATAAAAAATCCACTACAGACAAATTCTTTTCTGGGTCTTTGTGTCAGTAAGTAGAAGAAAAAAAAAACAAAAAAAAGAAGAAGAAGAAAGAGGTACTAATTTCTCACCAACACAATTGAATCCCAGTGTTTACTGAGACGAAGTTGAACAACTACATTAATGACATCATCCCACGTGGTATGAGAGGTTGGGAAAGTGTCAAGAGAACCCCAGAGTTTATTGGGATCCAGTTCATTCTGTGCAAACCCCAAAATTTGCTGAGCAATGGAGCTCAATACTGGAAAAATTCCATCAACAAAACCAGATCCATATTTCCATCCTCACCCTCTTAAAGAACCACCTGTAAAAAGATCATGTATCAAATACTTGAATGCTTTGAAGCACATAAATATGAGTGCAAAAGTTTTACATTACATCATTCCCTAGACAACTTCTTGGGATTAAATCTTCTCCATTTGCCACGTTTGTCAATATAAAGACCTTCACGTTTACTTTTCTCAACAGCCTCACCACTAGAATTCTTCGCTTAGCATCTGAAATTAATCTTATAGCTTCTTGGTTCTATGAATATATAGTTAAATGGGCAGTCAACAATCAACCTACAAAAGTTCATTCAAGATTAATGCAATTGTTCACAAATATAATCTCCCAAACATTTTCCTCACAATATACACCTTTCATCAAAAGCCATTACCTCAGAAAAGGCAACAGCAATACAACCATGTAAGGAATGGTCTTTGCTGCACAAACTGAATTAAAAGAGGTTGTGAAACCTCTTTCAAACTAAAAGGCAAACATGTGACATGAGAAACCATAGATAGATAAAGTATACTTATTTATTGTTTTGAGAACTAAAGTAATAGATAGACCAAAGCAAGCCAAAGAATGAAGCAGAAAATCCCAATTTACAGAATCATATGCTTTCATGAGATCAACTTTCAAAGTACAACGAGCTTTCCCACCCTTCTTATGATAATCCCTTAACACCTCCTGAGCCAACAAAATATTCTCAGAAATGCTTCGATTTGGCACAAAAGCTGTTTGATTCGAACTAATAATCCCATCCAAGCAAGAGACCAATCAATTCGCCAAAATCTTAGTGACGCATTTTTAAATAAAGTTGCAACAAGAAATTGGCCTATAATCCCCCATAGAAGCAGGGTTAATCTTTTTAGGAACCAAAATAATAATGGTAGCATTTACTCTTTTCAAAAGTTTACTAGACACAAAAAAAGATTTTATAGCATCAAGCACATCACCTCCAATAATTGGCCAAGCATGTTTGAAAAATTCAGCCATGAACCCATCCGGACCTGGAGATTTGTTATTCTTCATAGCAAAAATTGTCTTCCTAATCTCCTCATTTTCAACTGGTCTCCTCAGTTCATCATACTGTGCAGATGAAATCCACTTCTGCACTAACTGAGAAATCCTGTTAGCTTTCCTTTCATCAAAAATTAGATCATTAGACCCCAAAAGATTTTTGTAGAAATCAACTGCTACCCTCTTGATTTGGCTTTCTTCCTCAACCTGTAAACCTTGCTCATCCCACAGATGGTGAATCCAATTCTTAGCATTTCTGACTTTGAAAACTATATGGAAGAAAGAGCTATTTTGATCACCAATTTGCACCCACTGAATTTGAGCCTTCTGCCTCAAAAAAGCCTCCTCTGCTTTAGACACTGAGACATACTCATGAATGGTTTCCTTTTCCCTAACTAAACAATCAGCCGAACCTCGAGAAGAAATGAAATCTTTTTGAGCTTGTTGCATCCTCATACGAGCAAGAAAAACCTTCTGCTTAATGTTCCCATAGCACACCCTGTTTTGATTTTTCAAAACATCCTTTACAGCTTTCAGCTTAGAATACAGACAAAACATTGGAAATCCCTCAACTTCTGATTCCGAACCTTCTGTAACCCATTGCAAAAACTGAGGATTTTCTGTCCAATAGCTAAAGAATTTAAAAGGCTTAGGCACAAAACTCTTTACACTACCAACAGAGACTAACATAGAAGCATGATCAGAAACACCTCCTTAAAAAAACTCTACCAAAGTGTTCCCAAAATTCTCCATCCAGAATTCATTAACAAGAATTCTATCCAACTTTTTAGCAACAAAAGCACTGCCCTCTTGCTTATTAGACCAAGAGAACAAACTACCACTAAAATTCAGATCCTCAACTTCAATATCTCTAACACACTCTTTAAAATTATCCTCATAAGAGTTAAGTCTATCATTCCCCATTTCTCCTCAACAGATAACACGACATTAAAATCTCCCCCTAGCGGCCAAGGTTCCTGACCAACCTGATTTTTAACCAACCTCAGTCTATCCCACAAACGTCTCCTATCAGCACCTTTGTTAGCCCGTAGATGAAAGATTGACACCAAACCTTTCCCATCTTTAAATCTTCAATTCTACAACTTATGTCCTGCTCACTCTTACCCAGAACAGCAATAGCCAAAGCCTCCTTATTCCAACAAACCCAGATACGACCTAAAGGATTAAACTCATAGTTAGAAAAAATTCCCCACTCAGGCAACATAGCTTCTGTTATTTTATCAACCTTCTCTACCTTGGGTTTCAATAAGGCAAACCAAATCAACCCTCAGCCGTCTAACCATATCCTCACCTCTCTCTGCTTAGAGAGGTCATTAAGACCCCTCACATTCCAAACGAGAAACTTCATACGGTTGGAGAAAAACCCCGCACCTCATCCGCCCCTATCTCTTCAATTTGGCCCTTTCCTTTATCCTTCATGATAGACAATTCTTTATGTAAAGCCTCTTCAATAATCCTCTGAATAGTATGAATTTTCAGACGATCAGAAAATATCTCCCCCTCCTCCACATCCCTTTCCTTATGAGCCTGCGAAGGCTCAAAACAGTTAGAGAGCCTAGTAGCCCCCCCAACCTTTTCCTTCTTAGAATCAGGAATTGAAGCCAGAGTATTCTTTGAAGGCACTGTTTTAGCTATATCTATCCGATATTCGGCGTACCAATCACAGACTTCTTGGACCCAACCTCACTTTTCCTTTTATTCTTTGAAGACTGATTATCAAGCATCCTGACCTTCCCTAGTTTCGTCATCCCATTTTAGCATCAGCCATCTTCAACGACTGTCCACTTTCAACTTCACCTGAGCAGGCCACAGCTCAACCTTCTTAGGAATCCAGAACTGCTTTTCCACCTTTGGACACGCATACACCGCATGACCAAACGCTTGAAACTTTATTGCATGTGTGCTTGTTTGTGTGATAATTATGGAGAAGACATAATACAGTGTGTGAGTGAAATGGACAAAAACAAAGCAGAAATATAGTGAAGTTGCCATGAAAATCCATTATTGTAAACTTGAAGCTCACAATGGATAAAGCATATAAGCATAAAACCCCACTATAACGCATGTGTCTGCAGCAACACTTTCCTGCTTATCCTGCGTTCTATTTCGCAAAAAACACATCTCCCAGAAATTGATGTGAATGCCATAAAAACCAACAAACAGAGCAAGACTAACATATCGACCCAACAAGAACACTACCCAGAAACAATCAGCATAAAATTAAGAACACATGAACACGATACAAAAGCAGAACAGTTTAACTGCACAGACACAGTGAGAGAAGAGGGAAGAATTAGACTTACATGAATGCATGGAGGAGAAGTTTCAAGTGGGGTAATGTGTACGAGCCTCTCAGCGTGCCAGAAATGAAAGATATTACTGATAATGAAGGACAAAACTGAGTCGAGAGCTTTATTTTATACTTTTTATTCTGTTTTTAACGTGCAACATTCTTTTCTTTCTCTTTTTTCTTATTTTCGCTAAGTAAGACCTTTCATCAAACAGTTTGAAGTCCACTTGGAAATCGATTCTACCTGGAGCCGGCCCAAATGGGTTTCCATTCTGAAGCCCATTTCACATTACACTTCATGCAACGGCTAGTTTTCACAAAATTCTGATTTCCCTAAAACTTCGGGGTACCGTTGCAGATGATGTAAAAGGCTGGTTTCAAAAAAAAAAAAAAATCAAATTGCCCTAAATTTTCGGTGCACCCTTGCTCGTTCAGGCAACGGCAAGTTTTCCTGGAAACCTCAACGGTCCAAAATTTTTCCTGAATATCCCTCTTATTGCTATTTAAACGCTCTCTCTCTGATCGCTGCCATTGCTATTGAAACGC
>FXXK01000570.1:221904-232802 GCA_900184695.1 Betula pendula
GATGAAGCTGACTATGCTCTGAAGGAGATTCATGGAGGGGTATGTGGCAGTCACTCCGGAAGACGCATCCTAGCCCATAAGGCCATCAGAGCTGGATATTACTGGCTGAAGATGTATCAATAGTCCATGGAAATGGTAAGAGCATGTGATAAATGTTAGAGGTTTGCGAACGACTAGAAAAGCACACCTGAAGAGCTCACTCCAATCACATCTCCGTGGCCCTTCTCCATGTGGGGGGTGGACATTGTTGGTCCCCTTCCGCACGGAAAAGGGGGCATCAAGTTTGTAGTAGTGGCGGTCGACTACTTTACTAAATGAGTGGAAGCAGAAGCCCTCGTACACATCACCTCTCAAAACATCACCAAGTTCCTATGGAGGTCGGTAGTTTGCAGATATGGCCTTCCCCATGCCTTCGCACGGATAACGGGAAGCAATTTGATTGTCAAGCATTTTGAGACTGGTGTGAAGACCTCAAAGTTAGGAACTACTTCTCTTCACCAGGGCACCCACAAGCTAATGGGCAAGTGGAAGCTATTAAAGAAGAAGCTACTTCTCTTCACCAGACCATTTTTAAGATATTAAAGAAGAAGCTCGAAGATAGGAAGGGTGCTTCGGCGGAGCAGTTGCACGAAGTCCTATGGGCCTACAGAACCACCGAAAGAACCCCCACGGGGGATACTCCTTTTGGCTTAGCCTTTGGGTCAGAAGCTGTTGTCCCGGTAGAAATGGAGCTCTCGAGTCTTCGCATCCAGAAATATGATCCTGAGCTAAACGAAGAAGGATTGAAGCTGTAGTTAGACCTTTTGGACGAAAGACGAGACCAAGCAGAAATGGTAATGGCCTCGTAACGTCAGAAGGCAGCCCAATACTTCAACCAGAGGGTCAAACCTCGAAAGTTCAAAGTTGGCGATTGGGTGCTCAGGAAAGTCACTTTGGCAACTAAGGAGCGCATGGATGGAAAGCTAGCTCCAAACTGGGAAGGGCCCTAGAGTGCAACCGACCTAGCACGTATCATCTCGAGACTTCAGAAGGGAGGAGGCTGCCCCACCCTTGGAACGCAGAGCACTTAAAGCGATATTACCAGTAACCTCTCGCACTTTCAAAGTTGTATTTTATTCATTAACAAAAATTCGTCTTTCTTTTGTTGTTCTACTTCTTTCTCCCATGTGATATGAACTGGATACAATCTCCCCCTCCAAGCGCCAAGATCGCCATTTTGGTTCCGTCATTGAGGTCTGCGACCCCTTGACATGCCGAACCCTGATCGAAAGATCCGCGCACCGTCATTGAGGCCCATGACCCTCCTTTAACATGCCGTGCGTGTGATCCTAGATCGCCACCTGGTTCCGTCATTTAGGTCCGGCCAACGACCCCTTGACATGTCGAACCAAGATCAAAAGGTCCGCACACCGTCATTGAGGTCTACGAGAACCCTTTGACATGCCGTGCGTGCGATCCTAGATCACCACCTGGTTCCGTCATTGAGGTCCGGCCAACGACCCCTTGACATTCTGAAACCAAGATCAAAAGGTCCGTGCACCGTCATTGAGGTTCTTACGAGAACCCTCTGACATGCCGTGCGTGTGTTCCCAATCACCACCTGGTTCTGTCATTGGGCTCCGGCCAACGACCCTGACATGCCGAACCAAGATCGAAAGATCCGCGCACCGTCATTAGGTCTACGTATGACCCTTTGACATGCCGTGCATGCGATCCAAGATCACCACCTTGGTTCCGTGTCATTTGAGGTCCGGCAACGACCTTAACATGCGAACCAAGATCGGAAGATTCGCGCACCGTCATCGAGGTCTAGAACCCTTTGACATGCCGTGCGTGTGATCCAAGATCAAGATCATGGTTCCGTCATTGAGGTGGCGACCGACCCCTTGACATGCCGAACCTGATATACTGAACTGAAGCAGGGGACTTAGAAATTAATTGCCGAAATCTCAACCGCAGAAGTTACGCACCCCTCTTCAGAATGCAAGCTTAGCAACGCGCCGACAGCAAAAGGTTCGCAAAGCAAAGCAAATAGTTTGGCCGAACCTAGTCGCAGCGCATGCAGGCAGAGCGAGGTAAAACGAAAACCTTGTCATTTTCATCTCTTCCTTGAAAGGCATGTGCAAATAGCATGTTCGCTTGGGCATTATAGAAGATAAAACACCATGAATGACTCGTTTCATTTTAAAAAGGGGGAGGGGTGGGGGGGGGAATACATGACAGAATCAACAAACAGGAACGAAAAGCTCAAAGGCTTTCTTTCCAAACATAATAAAACAAAGGAAAAATGTCCAAACAGAGGCAACAACATCGACAAGCCGCGAGTCGTCAACCCTTACAAAAATGAAAACAAAGGGTAAAGAGGAAGGATAAGAGAGTGAAGCAAACGAATAGCTTCCACCTTAATCCTCATCATCATGCGTCGATTGCACAACTTCTCACGCAGAGGACGAAGCTGCCCTTTGAGGCTGCGAATCTCCGCCTCTAAACAGGCCACTCGATTCTCCAAGCGGCCGAGCCTTATCCCCTGGCGGAAGTCATGGGCGGCCCTAGCTTCCTTGGGCGTTCGGCGCTCCCTGCTGGGCCCTGCCTCCGAAAAAGCAAACTCTGCACCGGGAGGAGGATGGCCTTGGTCATCCTCCGCAGCCCCGTCGCCCTCAATGTTAGCGACAGGGTTCGACATCTCCTCCGCTGGGTCCGAAGGGCCCTCCAATCCACCTTCCTCGGTGGGCCAGGCACTACCCCCGGGATGAAGAAGGGATCGCTGCCGGAATGACCGGCAGACCCTGAGAAACGATTGACGGACTCGGAATCCGAAACTAGCACCCCTGGAATGGGCCCAACGACGCCTGCCCGGGCTTGAAGCCGCTTGCTCCGACGAGAACCGCTCGGAGGTTCAGGTGCTGGGATTCTTCGGGCCCCCCTCCGACGCGCATCCTCATCCATGGAATAAGATTTCTAAGAATAAAAGAAAGAAAAAAGAGTGTTTGTAGCAAACGGCAGGGAGAATGGAGAGTAATGTTGAAGAAATGGTACATGCAGACTTCCCTTAAATAGGCACACTAGACCTGGAAAACCCAACAGGCGCGCCTCTTGGGGAGCTGCACCATTTATTGCGTAGCTCACCGCTACCAATGCCCCAGAACGAGACTCCTCAGATTCTCGAAATGGAATAATTGAATGATGCCTCGTTCTGGCTAAGCGCGAAAGTACCTAGACAATATTCCAAATTGCATTGCCTAGGGATAAGAAACAAAATCAGATGACAGGACAGAGCCAAAGAATCTCATTATGAAGGTCAGGCTTAGTCTTGTCGTAAAAGCAGCAACGAAAGGAAAAGGGAGGGGCCCAGTACGAAGGTCTGGAACGACCATACGTAATGAGCCTACTGATCCAGGTTCTATTTCAATAAAGAGATATAGAGACATGAAAGGATAATAAATACATTGATTTATGTCGCAACAATACAAGTTCATACACAGGGTATTATATACAATTACGAGGGGGGTGCGCCCCCACTAGCAAGGGGTTCGGCCCGGATTCACAGCCGACCCTAGCATCGGATTCACTCCCAACTCCAGACACAATACGAGGTTCGGCCCCAACTTCGCCTCCAGCTGCTGGCCAAAGCCTTGCTATGGGAGGAGGAACAGACCATAGGGCACGAGCGTCTAGCAGTTCCTCTACCTCGATCGCTTGAAGCTCGTCTAAGGCTCGAGGGTCGGGCCGAATCTCTTCAAGCTTGATGGTGGGCACTCTGCGCTTCAATTGTTCATCCACCGCCATTGCCCGAAGGGTCTCAAACCCCCACTCGAACCCGTGGATCCAGGTGCGGTTCCTGACCAAGTGAACCACATTGAGTTGGTTTTTGTACCTTTTCACCAACTGGTTCGCCTCTTGATTCTTCCACATGAAGCGACTCACCGTATCGGTGGCAGCCTTTTCTTGATCCCGAAGGTCGTTATTTTCTCTCCTCAGCGCCACCGTCTCGTCCTACAACGAGATGAGCTGCTTCTAAACATCATCAAATCCTTTCGTGCGGAGCTACGCTTGGCCTCCACGGAGCGGAGATTACGAGACAAGTCTGAAACTTCTGCTTTGAACCCCGCGATCAGCCCTTTTTGCTCGTCGACGACCCCCTGCAACCATGATGAGCGACCCAACAACTCAGACTCCGCTTGCGTTGAACTTGCAAGCCTAGCCCGAAGATCGGCCATTTCCCCCGTAAGCCCAGAATTGACCGTATCGAGCCGAAGCATATGGGAGGTCAGTTCATCGACCTTCGCCTACCCAGCATCGACGGCCGAGCGAAGCTGGTTATACTTGGAGGACTTTGCCTCCAAAACCTCCTGTCTCTTCAGAGCTTCGAAAAGCTCCCTGTCATGGCTGGCCGACCTCTCTTCCAATTCGAGATTTCTGGCCCTTAAAGCTGTGATCGTGGACTTAGCAACTGCAAGCTCTCCCTCCCGAACTTTCAGCCTCCTCTTCCACTCGAGGAATGAATCTTGGCTGGAGTACAGATGTTTGCCGAGCGAATCTACGGCAACTAGAGAATCCTACAAAAACGAACAAGATTAACAAGCAATCCAAGTTTCAAAGGAACCGAGATGAATAACGACGACTGTATGGCATACCTCGATTCAGTGACGAAGGCCAAGAACCGGATCCTCTTGGCACCCAACGGTCCCCCACCTTCGAGACCGCCGCTAGGGGTAACCTCTTCAATGCCTAAGTCCGGAAGTTCGGGCTCACTTTGGACCTTTGAATGGTCCTGCATCCCAGGAGCGGTAACCTCCGCGCTCAGACTGGTGCCGGCAGTAATGGGTTCGATACCTTCATGGTTGGGAACTCCCGAATCCGAAAGTTCGGGCTCATTTCGGACCTCTAAGGGGTCTCGAACCTCGGAAGAGGCTATCTCCGCAACCGACGTAGTACCTGCCACGACAGGTTCGGTTTCTTCCTGATCGGTCGCCACCACTACACCCTGGATTTTAGAAATAGGGGCTGCTTCGGTCGTAATAGCCTCTAGCTCGAACCCCTCCAAACCGCTACAAGATCAATCCTTACCTCTTCGGTAGCTAGCTCAACGGCTAACGCTGAGGGGGGAAGGGACGGCAAAGCCACGCTCTCCCCGTCACCTTCAATAGGGGGAACAGCCTCGGTTGAAGGCCCCGAACCCTCATCTACGAAGAGGACGTTGACGCTTCGAGCTTTCTTCATCGGGGGGTACATTTTGATAAACTCCGCATACTCATGACTTTCTGCCACCCCCTCTGTAGGGGACAAAGAAGGGTCCGCATCCTCCGAAGGCTCTGCAACTTTTCTTTTGAGAATACGAGTCCTCGCCACAAGAGGAATGTCCTCCTCATCTTCATCCGGGCTATCGTCAAGAACGATTGGGCCTTCTACGATCCGGGGGGCGTGCTCTCCCGGCGAATCTCCCTCGACAGACAAAGAGAGGGAGATTAATCCCTCGTCGGAAGAGGCGGAGGGTTCGGCTTCCTTAACTGGGCAGGGGCTCGGTCCTTTAGACCTCGTTCGCCTAGTCGAACCTTTTGCCTTCCCTTTCTTCTTTGAAGGGAAAAGCGCATCCGGAATATGAGCCATTTCGGCAAACCTGTGCTCAAAAAAGCCTAGATATTTCTGCAAATTAGCGGGACGGAGCAAGAATCCCAAGTTCAACTCCTCTCCCTCCGCCTCCATACTCACTGTGGACCAAGCAACCATGCGCTCGAGTCTGTCCTGTTAGGTTGCCGTCAACCTCGGTTTTGGGAATACTCTCTTCGATTTTGAGTCCCTCCATTGGCGAGGAACCCGAGCCTCTAGCGGGTGGTCCCACAAAATAGAGGGAAGCTCCCACCCCAAGCCAGAAACAAAAAAGAAAGATATCTCAAAAGGGGGGTTACTTTGCCATGTACTCAGAGAGGAAAAGAACTTCCTATCCCGACCCTGCAAAGTCCAGGTATGGCCATACTTGACAGGGCCGAATAGATTCAGAAATTCCGGAGCAGACAGTTGTTCGCCATTCCCCAGAACCATAGGCCACGCTACGCAACAGGCCACCACGTGCCGCCATGTGCCGGCCTTCAGCTCTGTGGGAGCCATCTCTAAGATGTGCAATATTTCCCGAGCCACCTGGGGAAAAGGAAGCTGGAGCCCAGCCATAAGGGCCTTCTCAAAAATACACACTTCGTGCTCCAAAGTATTCCCAAAAATACTCTCGTTGGGCCCGGGAATTCGGATTTTTACTCCGTCGGGAATCTCATAAGTTTTCCTTAATCTCCCGACATCTTTCGGCTCCAAAGTGTGATGTGAACCCCGTTAAGAATAACGAGACCCAACAACGAAAAGGAACCCAAGATCGCTCTATGGACAGATTCGAATGGAAGACCTCGACCCGTTGTTTATGATAAACAAGAACCTCGGTATAATGAAGACGCCACAAACGGTGGTGTAGACTCCGTTTGATAAGTCGAGATGAACGCCACGGGAAATCCTGATAAGTTCGAGTAGTTCTTCAAAGAACCAAAGAGAATAAACTCACAAGTTTTATGAATAATCAATGTCTGCGTTTTCCATTGCTTATGCACCTATTTAAAGGGCTGAACATTACAAGAAAAAAACCCTAACATAGAAAACCTAATTAAAGCCGAAAATGGTTAAGAAAATAAATCCTTACCTTACTAAACACACAATCCTTGTCTTGCTAAACACACAAGACATATAAGGAAATCCTTACCTTGCTAAACACACAATCTTTGCCTTGCTAAACACACAAGACATATAAGGAAATCCTTACCTTGCTAAACACACAATCCTTGCCTTGCTAAACACACAAGACATATAAGGAAATCCTTACCTTGCTAAACACACAAGACATATAAGGCAATAAACGCTGGACGCCTAGAGTCATAAAGAAAGGAAATAAATGACAACATAAAAGGGAAGAAAATGGCGCCTATAATAATAGCTACGCAATCCAATCCTTCTAGAAAAGACCCAAAATATTTCTTGCCAATTGAATAGCTATGCAATCCAATCCTTCTAGAATAGATCCAAAATATTTCTTGCCAATTCTTAGCCTTGACCGGATCCTTCTAGAACTTGAATCAATGTGACGATTCTTTGTTGCCCACGTGGATCATGCTCAATGGGCCTCCACGAATTTGCTTGAGCCCATAACTCTTGAATGAGTCCGTTGAGTACATCCTTGAACTTCTTTGCTCGTGCTCTCGTAACCGGCCCAATTGGTACTTGAAGGAGATCCTTCGAAANCCAAAATATTTCTTGCCAATTCTTAGCTTTGACCGGATCCTTCTAGAACTTGAATCAATGTGACGATTCTTTGTTGCCCACGTGGATCATGCTCAATGGGCCTCCACGAATTTGCTTGAGCCCATAACTCTTGAATGAGTCCGTTGAGTACATCCTTGAACTTCTTTGCTCGTGCTCTCGTAACCGGCCCAATTGGTACTTGAACGAGATCCTTCGAAGCGGTGCCTTGATCTCCATCAAAGTGGTCCGCCAAGTGGATGGGGCCGCCGAAGCGTCCAACCTAGAAGATTTCGAAGATTTCGAAGGTTTAGAAGGTTTGGAGGATTTAGAAGATTCTTCGGCATTGTATCAGAAGGGGAAGGGTCGAGTTGAAAGCAAAAGGTGGAGGATCAATTGCTGTAAAAAGAAGAAGCTGGGGCCGACAACAATGACTGCTAGGGATTCTTCGTGGAGAAGGTAAAAGGGAGAAATCTTCCTCGAAGCATAATGACACGCATCAGGGCAGATTACCTCTAAAAAAGACGTGGGCGAGAGACGAACACGTGTACCGGTGTTAGAGGCGACACGGTATCCCACATCCCCGCAAACGACGGTTCGTTTTCAAAATGTAATAAAATCCTCCCGCCATCCTTAACAAATGGCGCGAGAAATTTTAGGGGGTAACTGTTGGGGATTGGGCCTGGACGATGCGTGTAGGCCCATATTCCCTTTTCTTTTGGACGGCCCGTAGGTTAGGAGCCCAAACCTATCTATCTACCGACCTTCACCATAAGGGTCGGTTATCGCTTTGAGGGTTCTTCCATCCCTCGAAGTTCAGCTTCTATATTAAGGATGTAATGACCCTTGATGAAGAAAGGACAAGGCCCATTATGGCTAGCATTTAAGGCAGTTGGCCTTGGTTGCTGCTCCTGCATGTTTCCGAGGTTCACCTGCCCTTTCGGACATGATTGATGTGACAAGCGGACGGAAACTCAAATATCGCGGACCAGTATTCATGCGACACGTGGAAGGATCATTAATGGCCCGCATGGGCATAGAAGATAATGGGGAGCTTAGGGCCCCACCACAGGGGTTCATTAAATGAGCCTCGGGGGGTCTGCCACTATATAAGAAGAGGGGGAAGGTTTGGTAAAAGGTATGTAACAAGAAACCCTACAAATATTCTGAGTTTTCTTAGAGGAACTCTCCAAGACAAATACTGACTTAGGCATCGGAGCTATCCCTCGCCGGCAACCCCCGGCAAGCTCTTGTGTCTAACGTTTTCTTTGTTCTCAGGTCCACACGCAGCCGGAGTTGGAAACTGTTCGAACAAGTTTTGTTATGAATAAAGTTTTATTCACTGATTAAATATATTTGTAACATATAAGCATATAATCTTTGTATGATTTCATTGAATAAATCCACATAGAATGGGTCTGGAGAATACATTGAATATGGACTATAGACTATGGGTGTGAGCAATAGTTTTGTCACACAAGGTCATAGACCATAACCATTGTATTCTGTAAAGTTTATTGTTCGCAGTCAATAATGGAATTGGGTGTTCCATTTGCTAAGACTGTTACATATCAACTAAAAGTGATTTACCTTAATCAGGCGAAGAGGATTTTTTGGGTTGATGTAGTGGGTGTATAAGGTGGTATACACTGAACAGATTGGGAGTTGTCTTTCCACTAAAGTACTGCCCTCGAAAAGACAATAACTCTCAGACTACTTGTAACCAATTATTCTAAATCCTGAGGGGAAGCGGATTCAGATGTGTAAGTGTAGGTCACTTTGGTGCATTAAGGAGTGAGACCTTAAATGTTGGACAACATTTCTGTGCATTGGGTGATCACATGAAACATTGTAAGGGAAGCTTTGCTCAATAGGGAATTCAAGTTCTTTTGGATAAACAAAAAGGATATGAAATTTCCTTTTGACTAGGATTTCAAAGGAGTTCATTCTCAGTCTCTGATCAGAGCATTTTGGTTGAGATCCAAAATATATTTTTGACTTGCGAAGGGAGTATTCACAGTTGGAGAATGACAAAGAGTAAATCTGGGAATCAAGGATCAAGAGATAGAGAATTTAGTGTGACAAGATCTTAGTCCTAATTCTACTACGGAATATTTCATGGAGGAATCATACTCATCTATAAGTAAGTCAAAAGGAACTATGTTGATTTATATCAAGAATAAATTCTGGAGTGCAATTACAATTGTATAGTGGCATCAATTGTAATTAAATAGCATGTAGTTAGTTTGAGCCAGATTTATTTTTCCTTTCGAGTCCCTTACCAAGTTATTGTAAAATAACCATGACAGACTTTTATTTATTTATCAGGCAATGTATTTTAATTTATTAAAACATGGACTTATTATTTAAGCAAGTTGTTTTAATTAATTAAAATTTGAGCCTAAAGGGAAAACTATACAATGAGGTAAGTGGGAGCATGGGCTTGGAATAAAATTCAAGACCCATCCAGTGGAGGTGACGCATGGGCCAAGGAGATAATCCATGGCCCCATGCGTCAACCATAAGGAAAAAGGGGGCTAGGGTTTTCCAAATCCTAGCCATCCACCTCTTTAAGTGATGGAGGCTAGGATTTTCATCCTAGCCGTCCATCACTCTTCTCCTTGTCTCACATTGATTATTTTATAAAGCCTTTTATAAATAAAGATGCATGTGGCTCTTGGAAGATACACCAAGTTTTTGTGAGCTAACAACTCAAAGAACATAGTTTAAATTTTGAAGAACAATTTGAGTCCACACTCTTGGTTATTTCTAGTCATTAGTGAGAAGATCTGAAGGTCGGGATTTCTATCTGTAAGTAGCAAGGATCTACTGCTTATATAGCCAAGGAGTGGCCCTAATGTTCAAGTAAGTAATTTATTGTTTATTTATTTTAATAGCCTAGTTCTTTGCATGTAATTCTTAAAGTTCGATCTTGATTAGGGAATAGTTTATTTTTCGTTGTGCTATATTTTGTTTTGATATAGTAATATTCTCAACAAGGAGACAGCCCCAGGTGAATGTGGCAACATTATAGGCCTCACTCGCCCAGATGCACAAAGAGGTGGATGCCCTTCATGAGAAAAAATGTTGCCTTGCAATAACTTGTCCCGGATGGCGAAAATGAACATAGTAGCCATAGCAATGTGCACAAAAATAATGGTGAAAAGTCTTAAAAGGAAAAGGGGAACCGAGACACTAAACGCCAAAAGACCAAATCGGGCATGAAGAAACTCCAAGATGTGGTGCCAGCATTGAAGAAAAAATGTGACCTCATGCAGCAAGAGGCCCTCCACAACGATAAAGGTAAAACCTCTCTGGTAGACAATCTACTACAGGGTATAGCCTCTCCATTCACCGAGAATATTGTCGCGATGCATTTTCCCGACAAGTTCAAAGTGCCTAATATAAAGCTCTTCACTAGGCACGAAGACCCAACCAAGCATTTGGATCAATACCAAGATCATTTGGATCTGCACAACACCTTCGACGAGGTGGCTTGCCGGGCTTTCTCCCTAACCCTGGGTGGAAATGCCAAGGATTGGTTTAAAAAGCTGCCCCCGAACTCTATTGATAGTTTTGCAGATCTAGGAAGAAAGTTTTTAACCCAGTTCCTAGTAGGACGAAGA
>FXXK01000571.1:15777-23420 GCA_900184695.1 Betula pendula
GAAACAGATTATATCTAGCATAGATATTTAGCAAAAGTATAATATGAGCGTGTAAAGGTTGTCAATCCTTACAACGAACTCAACGTGAAAATACTACCGAAAGAAAATAACAAAGCATCATAGTTTCGCACTAGTCACTCACCTAACATCCTACATGTGATATAACTCATGTTCTCTAGCAAGCCTACACAATTTCATGAAATAAGCATAAAGTATCATAGGTTTCCACTCCACTTTTCACCTATTCTAAGTTATTCTAAGTGTGGATTGAGTCGTGGTCTCTAGCATACCCTATCAAACTCACACAAAATCATGTCACAAGCATCATTGCATGGCCTATGCTTCCTCAATCAAAGACATTGAAAATATAGAAATCATTCAAAACTAAAATAGGTTTTCATAGACAAGAAACAAATCTTCATCTCAAATGGTATTTCATTAAGAACAATCCTTAGGCACATACAATCATCATACCATTTGCACAGAATCCTAGCTAAATACAATCAACCCATAGCACTTGGAATGAATTCCATCAAAACCCTATAAAAGGTTTTGTTCCTCATAGAGGATTTGGAAATCTCCATGAATTGGAGAAAACCACTTCCTAAGGAGATTAAGAGCTATGGGTTGAGCTTCTATCTACTGTCAAAACACTAAAGTATTGAAAACTAAGCTAGAAATTATAAGAAAATGCACTGGACCGAGCTACATAGAACACACATTGCCTCTCTTCTTCTCCTTCGGCTGAGTTTTTATAGAGGCAGAGGACTTTAAAATATTATTACACATAAAGATCAAGGAAAAATCTTAAGTCACTGGGCTGGGACTTCTCTAAAGAGAGAATTCGGTGCCTACCATAGCCTACCAGCCGCAATCTTTGATTATTTTTCTTAGATTTTCAGATATTTGCAGATATTTTCGCTTCCAAAAGGTTCTTGGACTTCACAAGCATTTTTGACCCACAAGACTTCTGAATATGATCTTTTACATAAAATAGCGTTTTTGACCCACACGACTTTTTTGGCTTTTTGTGCTTTCTTTCCAGCAACCTCTCTCACTGCCAAGTGTCAATACCCTAGGCTCCCAAATCAGTGAAGAGTCGGCCCTACCCAGTGAATTTAGCAGTTTAAAGCTAAATTCGATAGTTGGAGGTTTTAAGGCTCGGGTTTTAGGCCAAAAGTCAACTGTCTTAGAATTGAATTCCGATTTCACCAAACCGAAGTAAAAACCATTTGTATACTAAATAGAGTCCATTTATGACAGAAAATCAAAATGGTGAAACTCTATTTTAGAAATAAGGCCCAAGTCAAAAGTGCCACCTAAGCGATGAATAGTCATCTTTATGCTTGAAAAAGGTCAACGGATTGACTTTTATCGAAAATCTACTATGTCGTAGAGGGTTTCAATACAAGCATAACGGGCTGCATTTTGAGTAAAACTGAGTTCGTTTGACCCAGTTTTTGACACTTACAAGATTGGTCGATAGAAAACGATCCATTTCTAAAAAGAGTCTAAAGGGTTTTGACTAGAAATCTCTTAAACTTCATGAACGTCTCTAAAACCATTATCATAGCTAAATGATATTGTTTCCACAGCATATATCATTTAGTTTGATAATATGCTTAAGAGATTAGAATTTCTCGGGCGTCACAACATTTAAAAAAATATGTCATACCTTTTGCATTTTAGACCAAATCAAGGGCAATACACACTGGCTACTTTTTATATTTTTCATGAGCTTTGATAAACCTAAAAGTTTGACAATAGATAGAGGACTCTGGGACGAGTTTTTGGCTTTTGATTCTACTCATTTTGAGTTCGTTTGACCTAGTTTTAACCTGCCCAAATTTTTCAGTGCGTTAAGCTCCCAAATCATTTTTGTGTTCATACTTGTTTTATAGGTTTTTCATTGTTACTAATTCTATTTGATGGACTAAAGTCCAAATAACCTAAAAGGATGAGATTATATCTTGCTAAGACTAAAGAGATAAGATATTTGAAGAGTAATCCATAGCCACACATGTGACAATGGATAAGACCTCATTTTTATTTTATACCTTGATATGCGTGCGAGCGCTACTGATTTTAAAATTTATAATTAACCGCTCGCTATAGATCGTACCCTTGTAGGATAATTCTAAAAGAGGGTATTGTCCGCAGGGACTGTGATGGTTGTTTATCAAGTTTTCAATATTTTGTCTAACTCAACTCTTGAAAAGAGATGTTTTTGGGTTTTTTTAAATGTGAATGACATAATTGTAAATGATAGAAACGTAAATGACAGAAATAAAAATGACATAAATGTAAATGACATAAAGATAAAGGATAACAGTGAAAGTAGATAGAAACAGATTATATCTAGCATGGATCTTTAGCACAAGTATAATATGAGCGTGTAAAGGTTGTCAATCCTTACAACGAACTCAACGTGAAAATACTACCGAAAGAAAATAACAAAGCATCATAGTTTCGCACTAGTCACTCACCTAACATCCTACATGTGATATAACTCGTGTTCTCTAGCATGCGATATAAGTTCTCTTAATAGCCTACACAATTTCATGAAATAAGCATAAAGTATCATAGGCTTCCACTCCACTTTTCACCTATTCTAAGTTATTCTAAGTGTGGATTGAGTCGTGGTCCCTAGGATACCCTATCAAACTCACATAAAATCATGTCACAAGCATCATTGCATGGCCTATGCTTCCTCAATCAAAGACATTGAAAATATAGAAATCATTCAAATCTAAAATAGGTTTCTCATAGACAAGAAACAAATCTTCATCTCAAATGGTATTTCATTAAGAAGAATCCTTAGGCACATACAATCATCGTACCATTTGCACAAAATCCTAGCTAAATACAATCAATCCATAGCACTTGGAATGAATTTCATCAAAACCCTATAAAAGGTTTTGTTCCTCATAGAGGATTTTGAAATCTCCATGAATTGGAGAAAACCATTTCCTAAGGTGATTAAGAGCTATGGGTTGAGCTTGTATCTACTGCCAAAACACTAAAGTATTGAAAACTAAGCTAGAAATTATAAGAAAATGCATTGGACCGAGCTACACAGAACACACATTGCCTCCCTTCTTCTCCTTCGGTTGAGTTTTTATAGAGGCAAAGGACTTTAAGATATTATTACACATAAAGATAAAGGAAAAATCTTGAGTTAATGGGCTGGGACTTCTCTGAAGAGAGACTTTGGCGCCTACCATAGCCTACCAGCCGCAATCTTTGATTATTTTTCTGAGATTTTCAGATATTTGCAGATATTTTTGTTTCCAAAAGGTTCTTGGATTACACAAGCATTTTTCACCCACAAGACTTTTGAATTTGATCTTTTACATAAAATAGCATTTGTTCGTCTTGAAGTCTTCTTTCCAACGCCGCTAACCTTGAATCAATCTGAGTTTTGTACTGAGTGTTAGGGCTAAAATAGTACACAAAGATCAGTTGCGGAACTGATCTGCGATGCTTCTGGAAGGACCGATGGCGCTCGAGTGCTGGTGGTGCTTGATCCTCGTTTTGGGCGCTCGAGCGCCCATGTTCTGTTTCAAATTTTGCGTAATGAATTGTTCCTTTTTGAGTCATCTTTCCAATGCCCTTGACTTTGCCTCAATCGGAGTTTTGAGCTAGAAGTTATAGTTAAAAGAGTGCGCAAAGGTCATTGGTCAGCAGCTTTGCAGAAGTTGATGTATTTTCAGCCCGAACTTGATAGAATTGCTTGTGTTCTCTTTTAAGCCCTACAAAATAAGATAAACACTAAAACAAAACAAACTATTAGATTACAATACAAACTAAGGCTTAACATATGCCAATTAAGGGGCTTGAATGTGTAACATTTAGGACTTATCATACCCTCATTTTCTTCAAACTACATTACCATCTCACATATTTTAATTCTAACATTTGTTAACTACTATTTGACCCCTTATTTAATTTAACTACAACTTACCCTTACAAATAATTATTTACCACACTAAGACTTATTATTACTATTTTATTATTCTAATCTCATTAACCTTCTTTTAATTTATTTTATTTATTAATCAATTATCACAGTAACTCATTTCAAACATCTTTATTACATAAAAATGTTATTACATAAATATATCACCATTAAATAATATTGTTATTATATTATTACAATGCCACTATTATTATTGATTAATGTTATTTCTATTTAATTAATTCAAATTACTTTGGAGTTATTAGTAATAAACTTCATAATTATTTTTTTAGGCGGTATAAAACTTTACTTTAGAGCTTCTTTCTCTCTTACCTTATCACTTTCTCTCTCTAATAACTTCTTAGTATGGAAGAATGAAGTAAAAATAACTAAAGCCTTAGGTCCTATTAATGAATGGTTAGGATAAAAATTTACATTTTTGATCCAATCGTGGGAGAGCATCCATCTTAGCCTTATCCACTAAGGGACATTGGTTTCATCATTACAATTTAAAAAATATCTCATATTTTTTGCATTTCAGTTAAGATCAAGGGTAGTACACTTTGGGCTACTTTTTGTCTTTTTCATGAACTTCGATTTACTTGAAATTTTGAGAATAGATAAAGGACTACAGGGCGAGCTTTTTGGCTTTTGATTTGACTTATTTTGCGTTCGTTTGACCTAGTTTTGACATGCCCAAAATTTCAAAGCCATTAAACTCCTAAACCACCTTTGTGTTCACACTTGCTTTATTGGTTTTTCATGATTACTAAAGATATTTGATAGACTAACGTCCTAATAGCTTAAAAGGATAATGTTTACTGTGTTTGGTAAATGGTTTTGGGGTTTTTGAGTTTTGAATATTAATAAAAAGTTATTGATGTGATATAAAGTATAAAGAATGTTGTGAATTTTTTGTATGAAAAATTGATTTTTTTTGGTTTTTTTGTTTTTTGTTTTTTAGTGAGTTTTTTACTTGAATAATAATAAAAAGTGATTGATATGATATAAAAGGTGAAAATAATATTGTTAAAAAGTGATTGATAGAATACTAAAAGTGAAAAAAATTTAGAATATTTTGATGTTGACTTTTTAAAGGGGATTGGAAAATCCATTACCAAACAAGGTCGTTATGTCTTGTTAAGACTAAGGGGATAAGATATCCCAAGAGTGATCCATAGCCACAAATGTGGCAATGGATAAGATTTTCTTTTTATTTTACACGCCCATTTTTCTTCGAACTACACTACTACCTCACCTATTAGAATTCTTTCATTTGTTAACCAATATTTGACCTCTTATTTAATTCAGGGGAAACTTCAAAAAGGCCTCAAACTTCCACGCGATTTGAAATACCTCCTTGATCTTTGATTTCTCTCACTTTGGACCCTCATACTTTCAACATATATCATTTAACCCCATTCCGTATGTTTTTACAGTCAAATCCTATTAAAATTCTCAAAATACTCATGTATTTTTTTTTTAAAAAAAAGAAATTATAAAAAAATATAAAATGATGGGTATTTAGGTAATTTTTGCACCCCTCCTTTAGGATTTTCCGTTAAATTCTAACGAAGGAGGATTAGATGATATAAATTGAAAGTATGAGGAGCCAAAGTAAGAGAAATCAAAGATCAGGGAGATATTTCAAATCGCGTGAAAGTTTGGGAGGGTTTTTGTAAAGTTTTCCTTTTAATTTAACTACAACTTACCCTTACAAATAATTATTTACCACACTAAGACCTATTATTATTTTTGTCCAGATAATCAACCCTAAAGAGGGGGAGGGTGAATAAGGTTGATGACAAACTTTTCTTTCAGTAAATTATACTGAATAAAGAACTTAAAACAATATAAGATGCAGTACAACGCAGAGAATATAAATATGAGCACAATAAGAAAGAGATAGAGAGAGATTCAAACTCAGTGATTTATCATGATTCAGTATACCTGACCTAACCCCAATAGTGCCCGCCCAGTCGTTTGTCAAACATGGTATAACGCCCTGGTTTCTATGCAATAGAACCGTAAGCAGAAACCTCCGGTTTTCGCGTGACATTACTACCTCAGAGATCAGTCTCGCAGTGGATATATTTTTTTCTTTTAAAAACACTAGGGAACAACTAAATTACACAATAGAGCTGACTGAAATACCTCGTGCATTAAAAAAAAACGCTAGATGTTTTAATATTACAAACATGTGCATACTAGATGCACCAAATATAGGATAGTTGCAGCATATGCCACAGACGACATACAATTGCAACATCACGCTGTTTAGATATATTACAAACTATAATTAATAAAAACCAAAACATACAAAATACGAAGAGACATATATACAACAAAATGTTGTCTCTTCTGGGATATAGCACATCCCGACAAAGTAGTGCCTAATAGTCA
The DNA here is from genome assembly GCA_900184695.1 of Betula pendula. NCBI lineage: Eukaryota > Viridiplantae > Streptophyta > Magnoliopsida > Fagales > Betulaceae > Betula > Betula pendula. The sequence continues at coordinate 22,139 of FXXK01000571.1, forward strand.
TCAAAGCTAACGAAGGGGTCTCCGCCTTCGTTACCTGCATCGCAGTCTATGTAAACATGACATCATCACATTTACATAGGCAAACAAGTGAGTCTACTGCATCCCAAAATAAACAGGTAATTGAATTATTGAACAAGCAAATGACAGATATAATGAATGATTTTTCATGCATCGTTGCGAAGGCTTTGTTTAGTCTTAATGCAGCATGAAATTACTCTCCGCTCATAATGGGCCAACCCCGGATTAACGCACTGTTACACCTCCCCTACTTAGCAGATTGTTGATTTGCACTGGAACCGACTTTCCAGTCTTTGTTCTTATTACCAGGTTTAGGGACGAGGCTCTTGCCAACTGGATCAGCCATCTCCCCCGCCACATCACTAGCTAGGACAAGACCCCTTGTTTTTTGTCCACTGGATCAGCCATCTCCCCTGCCACATGACCAGCTAAATGTCACATCATTACCAATTCACAGAATATGTAGTTGTAATGTATGAGCAGTTTATAATACATGCATATGAATAAACAATAACTGAATATAAAAGAAGACAGCGTCAGCCCCAGTAAGTACATCCATACTTACACTTTTCCCCGCAGAATAATAGTAATCCACCACTGCCTAGCAATATGGATATACAAATATCATATATCAGTGACCAATCAATAATAATTGGTCAGTCTTCAGGATCCTTGCTCTTAGTCTTTATTATTATCCATCACTTCATTTTCATTACTTGATTTTATCCATACGTATACTCATACATATATATAAGTCATATTTGTGAGTATTCTCACATATTGTCCATAATTTATTCAAAGCATTTAACTTATAAAATCCCACATAAGTGAGGACATGTCATAAGGATCCCGTTGACAATAATGTAAATCATCCAATATTGCACTCGAATACCCCACCGAAGTAAGGGCATAATTCGAGGTGAGTATTTAAACAAACAAGAGTTAATACTGCATAAACGTCCCCACTATTAGTAAGGGCTTATTATGAGTTATATGTACAGTATTGAAAGAATCTCTTATAGCCAATTTTCACTCAACTTCATGCTTATACCGCCGAAGGGAAAGACCACCATAACGTTTAGGCATGAGATTGAGTGTTATCCACTATAAGATTAAAAATAACAACCAACAAACAATATATAGGTTGATTTTAAACCTTTTTCATTTTCCTTTAAAACAAGCTCCGCTTGCTTCCTCTTTTAGTACTTTTGAGCACTTTAGAATCCTTGAACTAAACCAATAATCAAACATACTTCAAACACAT
>FXXK01000571.1:23716-48908 GCA_900184695.1 Betula pendula
TGGGTGTAGGATGAGTTCTTGGTGTTTTCTCATGATTCCAAAGCCCAAAGATCAATGGAAACATGATACAAAATGATTTTATAACCCTCCTAAGTGATCACACATAGCCCATGCAAACAGGTTGTGAAAAACCACAAAAATTCCCCAACACCCCTCTATTGAGCCGGTTTTGAAGCTATTTGAGGAGGATGAAGCTTTCATACCTCAAATGGACCCCAAAATGACTTCTAAAGGTTGGGTTAGCTTCTGGACACCTCAAGCAAGGTTGTGTATAAGTTCTGGACAGTTTGGAGAAGAATTGCTCAAAAACCCCCTAGGTGCCGTGAGAGGGTGTAAGTGAGATGAATGAGGGATTTTTCTGTTTTTGGGTGCAAGGGCTGAGTGATTTCGGTGCTGGGGCTCATCTCACATTTATAGGAGAAGGCAAGGCTGCTAGATGGCCAGCATACACGTTCAAATCAGCCTAGGTCCATTGGAACATCATCCTTTCATGCAAGTTACCCAAAATGCCCTCAAAGTCAAGATAACCTTATGACTTTTTTGGCTTCTTGTGCTTTCTTTCCAGCAAACTCTCCCACTGCCAAGTGTCAATACCCTAGGCTCCCAAATCAGCCAAAAGCCGGCCCTACTCAGTGAATTTAACAGTTTCAAGCTAAATTCGATAGTTGGAGGTTTTAAGGCTCGGTTTTTAGGCCATAAAGTTAACTGCCTCGGAATTGAATTTCGATTTCACCAAACCAAAGTAAAAACCATTTATATACTAAATAGAGTCCATTTATGATATAAAATCCAAATGGTGAAACTCCATTTTAGAAATAAGGCTCAGGTCAAAAGTGCCACGTAAGCGATGAATAGTCATCTTTATGCTTAAAAAGGTCAACGGATTGACTTTTATCGAAAATCTACTATGTCGTAGAGGGTTTTGATACAAGCACAACGGGCTTCAGTTTGAGTAAAACTGAGTCCGTTTGACCAATTTTTGATACTTATAAGATTGGTCGTCAGAAAACGATCATTTTCTAAAGAGATTCTAAAGGGTTTTGACTAGAAATCTCTTAAAATTCATGAACGTCTCTAAAACCATTATCATAGCTAAATGATAATGTCTCCTCAACATATATCATTTAGTTTAATAATATGTTTAAGAGATTAGAATTCCTCGGGCGTCACACATGGCCTAAAACCATTCACCAACACAGCAAACCTAATTCCTTTGGGTTATTAAGACTTTAATCCATCAAATATCTTAGTAATCATGGAAAACTAGTAAAGCAAGTATGAACACAAAAGTGATTTAGAAGCTTAATGGTTCTGAAACTTTGGACATGTCAAAACTGAGTCAAACGAACTCGAAATGAATAGAATCAAAAGCAAAAATACTTGTCTCGAAGTTCTTTATCTATTATCAAAATTTCAAGTAAATCGAAGTTCATGGAAAATACAAAAAATAGATCGGAGTGCACTTCCCTTGATTTGGATTGAAATGAAAAAGATATGAAATATTTTTTAAATGTAATGATGAAACCCATGTCCCTTGATGGATAAGGCTAAGAAGGATGCTTCCCCACCATTGGATCAAAAATACAACTTTTAATTCTAACCATCCTTTTAGCTATAAATAGAACACAAGGCTTTAGTTATTTTTACTTCATTCTTCCATTGTAAGTGCTAGGAAATATATCTTATTTCCTCCCAAGACCTGTGAGATGTGAATAATAATAAGAAAGCAAAAAACAATCACATCACACGAAGATTTAAGTAGTTCGGCTTAACAAACCTACATCTACTGTCGAAGACAACCAGGAAAAAATTCACTATAAAAAAATGAGTACAAAGAGAGTAACAGGATAAGAAACCACTCAAAACCCAAACTCCTAATACATCCAAATCACATTTTTACTTACAAGAGAATAAAAAAGAAAAAACATTTCTTTTCTTGTGTATGGTGCTTTCTTTTTTTTTTTTTTCCTTTTTTTATTCCCTCTCTCTACTAAAGCTCTCAATTTTTGGCACACAAAACCAAGGCACCAAATCATGCTTATATAGAGTATGAAAGTCTCTCCCTTTTCTAGCTTGAATTGTATAACAAATTCAAAGCCAAAAAAGACATGAAAAACTACCATGGTCCACACAATCCAAGTTAGAGAATGACTCAACTACAAAATTGATGGGTGAAAAACACATCACACCAACAATAAGGTGAGAGAGAAAGAAGCTCCAAAGTAAAGTATTGTACCGCTCAAAAAATTAATTAAGAAGCTTATTACTAATAATTCCAAAGTAATTTGAATTAATTAAATAGAAATAACATTAATCAATAATAATATTGGCATGGTAATAAACTAATAACAATATTATTTAATGGTAATATATTTATGTAATAAAATTTTTAAGTAATAAATAAGTTTGAAATGAATTACTATGATGATTGATTAATAAATGAAATAAATTAAAAGAATGTTAATGAGATTAGAATAATAAAATTGTAATAATAAGTCCTATTGTGGTAAATAATTATTTGTAAGAATATGTTGTAGTTAAATTACATAAGGGGTCAAAAATATTAATTAACAATAAAGCAGAATTAAAATAAGTGAGATAGTAATATAGTTTGAAGAAAATGAGGCTCTAAAATAAAAATGAAATCTTATCTATTGTCACATGTGTTGCTATAGATCACTCTTGGAATATCTTATCCCCTTAGTCTTACTAAGATATAATCTTATCATTTTAAGTTATTTGGACTTTAGTCCATCAAATAGAATTAGTAACAATGAAAAACCAATAAAGCAAGTATGAACACAAAAGTGGTTTGTGAGCTTAATGCACCAAAAAATTTGGGCAGATTAAAATTGGGTCAAACGAACTCAAAATGAATCGAATCAAAAGCCAAAAAACTCATTTCAAAGTCCTCTATCTATTCTCAAACTTTTAGGTTTATCAAAGTTCATGAAAAATATAAAAACTAGCCAGTGTCTATTGCTCTTGATCTGGACTAAAATGCAAAAGGTATGAGATATTTTTTTAAATGTAATAATGAAACCTAATTGCATGCCTTTGTTGATATTGCTGAGATGGATGCTCCCTACCAATAGATTAAAAATGAAACTTTTAATCCTATCAATCAATTTAGGTATAAATAGAATTCAAATCTTTAGTTATTTTCACTTCATTATTCAATTACAAAAAGTTTTTGAAAAGACAAGCTCTCATAATATAGAGAGAGAAAGTGATAAAGTGAAAGAGAGAATCTCCAAAGTGGAGTGTGATGATTGATTAATAAATAAAATAAATTAAAAGAAGGTTAATGGGATTAGAATAATAAAATAGTAATTGTTAGCCCTATAGCGTCAATCCAAGTATGTTGCAAATGTTTTAATGATAACAAATTCTATCTTATTGCTCTAATGTATTTACTTTAAGTATGATAGTTGCAAGAAACATTCAACACACATTCTCAAAGCACCAAAAGAACCAAAGGCATTTGAAATTCAAAGCAAGAAGCCCTTAAGCACTAAAGAACTCAAGATTGAAGAATCTTTATTTTATTAGGGTATTCTTGTAAAGTTCCTGTATGTTTGAACTCTTGAGGCTCTTTACTCTAGAATGACCTTAGGACCCTTCATACATTTCATATATGATTTTTTGAAATACGAAGGTGCATTGGACTTAGGTTTCTTGAAAATCTGCTAGCAACAATTATTGTCTTTGAAAATCTATTAGCAACCATTCTTGTCTTTGAAAATCTCCTAGCAAACCATTTTTTACTTTGAAAATCTGCTAGCAACAATTCTTGACTTTGAAAATCTGATTGCAACTTTAGTTAATTTTTAAAATTCTCTCAAACGGTTATTAACAGATATATTCTTGCTAAGACCTATAAATACATATCCTTAGCTCTTATTTTCATCAATCAAGAGAGAAACAAACGAACTCAGTATTCACTTCAAAACTCAAAGCATTCATTGTTCTCCTATATTCAATTTCCTTTGAGGCCTTCAAGTTCAATTTATACAAGGATTCTAGTGAGAAATATTATTGTAAAAGCTTCATTTGTATATCCTTCTAAAAAATGAGAATTGTTATTGTGAGGGAAATCTCAAATCCTATCCACAATCAATTGTATAAAGAGGGTTGGTGTGACCTGCGTGAGGTGTGAAATAGTGAAGAAGAGTGGTGTACTATTGGTGTGTAGAGGTTTGAACTCCACCTGCAAGGAGTTTGGATAGTGGATTGAAATCTCAAGTGGACTTTTACTGTAGTTGATGTGTAAGCTACAGTAAAAACCTCAACTACACACCTAGCTACGGTGTAGCAGTCAAAGTAGCATGAATTAAATATTGAGATAGATATGGGTTTTTGAAATTTTTTCTAAAACGTCTAATTATGTGCCACTTTTTTCAACTTTTTTTCCCCTCTCTCAAGTCGAACGAAGAAAAGTCTGAAGAATATTTTGGGCCATCTCCATCCCCCCCCCCCCCTTTCTCTTCATGTGCATGACTTTGATTCTGACTTTGGTTAGCCAAAAGGCAAAAAACAGGCCCCCTTCTTATCTCTTGGTGCTTTCTGATACGCGCAAGCCTTCACCTTTAAATTTATAAAACTACTCACAATAGAACAAACCTTTGCAAGATAGTTCTAAAAAGAGGGTATCGATTCGCAAGAATTGTGGTGGTTGTTTTGCTACAAAGTTCCTAGAATTCTACCCAACTCAACTCGGAAAAAGAGATGATTTTTGTTTTCTTTTAAAAACTAAAAACAAGTAAGCAAGTAAGATAAATGTAGTAGGAAGAGTATAGGGATTCGATTTCATCCAATCCTCATACTACAAGCAAACGGTATCTAGCATGGATCTTTAGCATAAGCACAATACGAGCGTGTAATGGGTGTCAACCATACAATGACCTCAACATGAAAATACTATCAAGAGAAAATGATAATGCATCATAGTTTCACACCAATCACTCACCTAACATCTAAATGTGAGATAACTTGTATTCCCTAGCATGGACTATAAGATCTCTTAAAAGCATACATAGTTCAAGGAAAAGGCATGAAACATCATAGGTTTGCACTAATCTTTCCACTTACACTACATTAACTTAAGTTGTGGATTGATTTGTGATCCCTAGCGTAACTCATCAAACTCACATGAAATCATGTCAAAAAGCACCATTGCATAGCCCTGGTTCCCTCAATCAAAGACAATGGAAATATAAAATTCATTCAAGACAAAAAAGAGTTTCTTATAGACAAGAAAAATATTTTATCACAAATGGTATATTATGAAGAACAATCTTTTTTAGGCTATACAATCATTGTACAAAATACATAAAATCCTAGTTAAACACAATCAACCCATAACACTTGGAAAGAATTACATCAAAACCCTATAAGAGGATTAGTTACTCATGAAGGATTTGAGAATCTCCATTGGATTGGAGAAAATCATTTCCTAAAGAGTTTTGGAGCTATGAGTTGAGTTCTACCTACTGTCTAAGCAACAAAGAAATGTAAATTAAGATAGAAATTACACTGAAAAATAATAACTCAGAACTCTCTGCCACTCTCGGATGGTTTTTACATATATAGAGAGAAATGACTTTTGATCTTTTTACAAGATAAGATAAAGGTAAAAATCTTGAGTCCAGGTGGTTAGGACACCTCTGAGGAGAGAATTCAGCATCCACCATAGCCTATCAAGTCGTAAAAGTTGATAAAAGATATCAACTTTCAGTCATTTGTTGTCAAAGATATTTTCAGAACTAGAAACTTCGATGGCGCTCAATCCCCAGCTGCGATCGATCCCTAGATTATGACACTTGATCCCCAGGCCTTTTTCAGCCTCTCAAGTTCTCTTGATACACTTTAGGCCTAATGTTGATGATTTTGCTTGTATTTCCATTAGGTCCTACAAAATAAGATAAACACTAAAATACAACAAAACATTATATTACAACACAAACTAAGGTTTAACATATGCGAGTTAAAGGGCTTGAATGTGTAACATTCAACACTTATCACATGTTTTTTGAACTTTAGCTTGTTTCTCATTGCTTCATTTTTTATATCTTTTATTACCTTTAGGAAGCTTGGGAAGCTGCAGGGCCTTCTCTTCTTCTTCCTGTTTTTTTTCTTATTCATTTCTCTCTACCCTTCACTCTTCTTCATACACTGTTATGTCCTTTAATTTCATTGAAGACTTCTTTTCCTTTTCAGAAGGAGCAGAGTGTAGCTTCCTCAGTGGACTCCCTCCCTCCTATAAATTGAGTTCCCGTGAGTTGGTAATTTGCATATAAAAAGTGGTGTGGCATGTGGTGTACAAGAATGTCATCTGAGAACTAGCACTCGTATACACTGAGGAGCTCAACTGTGTTGCGAATCCAAACTTAGTTGCCAATACCGGTCGCCACGGCTTCCCGAACCAGATCAAAGAGCAAGGTCAGTTCTTTCTATTTGTAGTATTTGGTCGTCTGGGTTTAGGTATCACCCCCATTGGTGGTTCAGCCACCACAATGGTCCAAATGGGGTGGCTCAAGCCACCCCCTTGCAGTTTTTTTTTTTTTTTTTTTTTTTTTTTTTTTTTTTTTTTTTTTTTTAAGTTTAAGTTTTCCTTTTTATATTTTTAATTATTCTTATTTTTAAAGTTTTTAATTTCTATATATTTTTATTTAAAGTATTTATGTCTTTTACAATATTTAATGTCTAAAAAGAGAATATTTCATTTGATTTAACGAGATTTTCCTAACGGCGGGAGCTAAAGGTAACAAAATGGTAGTTCAGAGTGGGTCGGATGGTGAGAATGTCAGTTTATAGAGGCATAGTGATGAGGGGTGGTAGTTCATGGAGGTAAAGGTGATTACCTGTTATTATTGATTAATTTTATTTTTATTTAATTAATACAAATTACTTTGAGATTAGTAGTAATAAACCTCTTAATTATTTTCTTGAGCTATACAAAACTTTACTTTGGAGCTTCTTTCTCTCTACCTTATCACTTTTTCTCTCTAAAAACTTCTTACAATAGAAGATTGAAGTAAAAATAATTAAAGCCTTGGGTTCTATTTATAAGCTGAATCAATGGTTGGAATTAAAAGTTGCATTTTTGGATCCAATGGTGGGAGAGCATCCATCTTAGCTTTATCCACCAAGAAACATGGGTTTCATCATTACATTTAAAAATATGATGACCTAATTCATAATTGCATTTTAGCTATATATATACATACATATACATATATATATACATACATACATATACATACATACATACATACATACATACATACATACATATATATATATATTATATGTATATCTATATACATATATATATATACATATATTTGAAAACATACAGTAAAAGTTGCATTTTTGATCCAATGGTGGGAGAGCATCCATCTTAGTTTTATCATCCACCAAGGAATATGGGTTTCATCATTACATTTAAGAATATGACGACTTGATTCATAATTACATTGTATATATATATGATATATATATAATGTATATATAATATATATACATATATATATACAAATATACATATATAATATATGTATATACATATATGTATATACATATATGTTATGTATATATATATATATACATATATAGTCCAGCTACCTTATGAAGCAGATTTTAATGAGAAAGATATTCCCACAAAAGCAAGACCACTTCAAATGAATAAGGAATTATTAGAATATTGCAAACAAGAAATCAAAGAATTATTAGACAAGAAATTAATAAGGAAAAGCAAATCACCATGGAGTTGCTTTCGGCTTTTTATGTTCAAAAGAATGCAGAATTAGAAAGAGGAACTCCGAGATTAGTTATAAATTATAAACCATTAAATAAGGCCCTAAAATGGATTAGATACCCAATTCCCAACAAAAAAAATCTATTATCAAGGGTTCATAATGCAACAGTGTTTTCTAAATTTGATATGAAAAGTGGTTTCTGGCAAATTCAAATAGATGAGGCAGATAAGTATAAGACAACATTCACAGTTCCTTTTGGACATTACGAATGGAATGTGATGCCCTTTGGATTAAAAAATGCTCCAAGTGAATTTCAAAATATAATGAATGAGATTTTTACACATTTCACAAAATTCTCTATAGTTTATATTGATGATGTTTTAATATTCTCAGAATCAATTGAACAGCATTGGAAACACCTTAATATTTTTATACAAATTATACAACATAATGGATTAGTATTATCACCAACAAAAATAAATTTGTTCCAAGATAAGATTAGATTTTTAGGACATAATATTTATCAAGGTACTATTACACCAATCAACAGATCAATAGAATTTGCTAATAAATTTCCTGATGAAATCAAAGATAAAAATTAACTCCAAAGATTCTTAGGTAGCTTGAATTATGTTTCTGAATTTTATGAGAATTTAAGACAATTATGCAGACCTTTGTATCAGTGGTTACAAAAAGATCCTCCTCCTTGGTCTTCCCAGCATACTGCTATTGTCAAAATGATTAAAAATCATGTTAAGTCTCTTCCATGTTTAGGTCTACCTTCCCCCAACTCTTTCAAAATCATTGAGACCGATGCTTCATTAGGATATGGAGGGATTCTCAAACAAAAGCTCCCAGACTCAAAAGAACAAATCATTCGTTATCATTCTGGTGTTTGGAATAATGCACAACAGAATTATAGTACAATCAAAAAAGAAATTTTATCACTTGTTTTATGCATTTCTAAATTCGAAGATGATATTTTAAATCAAAAGATTTTAGTCCGGATTGATTGTAAAAGTGCAAAAGATGTACTATTCAAAGATGTAAAAAATATTGCTTCAAAACAAATTTTTGCCCGTTGGCAAGCAATTTTAAGTTCTTTTGATTTTGATATTGAATATATTAAAGGTGAATCTAATCATATCCCTGATTTTTTAACTCGTGAATTTTTACAGGGCAAATGACTACCCCAGATCGGACTATAATTAGAAATCGGGCTGATTATGCCCTACCATCTAGAAACGCAATTAGACCTCCCTCTCCAAGATCCCCAAATCAAGTTTTTTCCCAGAATCCGTTTTCACCATTATCCCCTTCTTTTCGTCCTTTGCCTTCTAAATTAGCTACCTTTTCTAAAACTGAATCAGGAACTTCCAAACCAAATAATTCAACCTCTACTTCTAAATCAGACACATCAGATAAAATGAGTTATTCTCCACCTCCACCTACTCCCATTACCCAACCTTCACAAATTCTCCATGTTTATAAGCCAAATCAGCCCAAGTTATTAGTCATTGAACCAGAAAATCAGCATATCAATAGCCCTTGTGATATTATTTTCAAAGTTTTTCCCCCAAATTGGCATTTTCAACCTACCGATCCAAATAAGAGCCAAAAATTCTATGAGTTCATCCTTGTTGACACTGATTCAGTTCTTCTTTCACATACTCCCTGTAAATTTGAGGATCACCGAATTGCATATTCCAAATGTATTATCAAACAAGTCATTTCCCCTACCCAGTGGCAGCATCAGCCTTGACGAATGAGGAACTTTTCCTTACCTTTCAATCCTCCTTCTTACAACTACTTTGATTATCAGCAAGCTTGGTATAATACCTTTTTCTTTCAAAATGATAAATTCCAGCATACATGGTTTTTCATTTTTGATAGAAAGTATGAGATCAAATATTTACCTGCTTGGTTTGGCCAATGGTGGTCTCTTTTCGGATCTGACATTAGAATCATGCCCCCATCTCTGGTAAACAAATTCGAAAAATATTCAAAAGAGATCCCTCTTCCCCCCCCCCCCCCCAATTTGCTCATCTCCTGTATTTTATATATTTCTGTGTTCATTTTTAAGTCCCCTGGATAATGGGTTGGGATTATGAGTTTTCTTTTGAAGACCCTCTCAAATTTGTTATTAGAAAATTCTCTATCAAATGGTGGGATAGATATCATCTTGAACCTCTATTAAAAATTATTGATTCAAAATCAACCCCAAAAGATCAAGATTAGTTCTTCCTGAAAAAAAGTTTTAATCAGGCAAATATTGCTTCCTCCAGTTCCAAAAAAGAATATAAAAAGAAATTATTGGAAGGTCTTTCACAACTATCAGATAATGAGGCATCAGATGAAGAAGAAGGAACCCAAAACACCTCCCACTTTCCAAATTTTTATCAGGATTCTCAAGACCCCCATGAATTGTAATAAGACCCTTAGAAAAATATCAGACAGCCAAATTGGAATCAGCCAACCCCAACTCATCCATAGTATCAAACAAGAGAATTAGATAAAAGAAGTTAGACAGTATCCGACAACAGGAATCAGTCAGAAGGGAATCAGTCAGTTCCAACTCATCCACAGTATCAGACAAAAAGAATCAGACAAAAGAAATCAGCCAGTATCAGACATAAAGAATTAGTCAGTCCAAAAATTTCAGAGCATTATTTCACTCTAAAAGCATCAGACTACAAAAGCATCAGAGATTCTTCAAATAATTCAAGCAAATGCATAAGGTCAAAGGAAGTCATCATGATGTCCACTCATAATGGTTCACAAGAACACTATTCTCATAATACTATTCATCAGGCACTATTCACAGCACTTTTTCTATATAAGATGTATCAGGTAGAACTTTTCATAGGCAAACTACCAGAGCCTTTAGAACCTCTTAGAGCTGTAAAATATTAATCTCTTGTATCAGAAATCAGTTCCCATTTCCTTTCCTTGTATCAGAAAAAGCCTTGTAATACTTTTAAATATTTGAATGCAAATCAGATCCTGAAGTTTATCAGTTATTGCTTTCTTTATCAGTCATTGCTTTTTCAAGTAATTTTTTAAATTTTTGCGTTGTATTATTATTCTGTTTATGTACATACTTCCAACACCATCAGTTTATCATCTTCATCATTTCTCACAACGTATCATGAGAATTACATTTATTACATCAGAGTCACACATCACATTTAATATAAACTGAGCGGAATGATTTATATACCAAGGGAGTAATCAATATACATATAGCTGACAAATAAAATACTAATGATTAAAAGTTTACACTGTGACATATACAAAAGGAATAGCTATACAAGCGTGTCACATGCGACACAAGCCAATATATAAAATAATGTTTATGAACTCATTACAACCATATACAAAATAATAGACTAATAGTCAAGTTTATACAAAATAACTACGTCCCATGACGTTAATCGTAATAGCCGAGATAGTAAGCTATGAGATTGTCATCTAAGCTCTCAATACCTGTACCAATATCTATGTAACCATAGAGATCATCCATGATTACATAGGTGGAAAAGAGAGTAAGTGAGTCAACAGTCTCAATGAATAAAAATCCATTGAGTTTTCATAAAGAACTAAAGAGTTAGTTTACATAAGTTTACAATAACAGTTACTAGAAGTATGACATTTATTTTGAAACATAAGTAGCTGATGAAGTAAACACATGTAGTCATAAAACATCTGAAATATAATAATAGCTGAGTACATACATGTACGTTCCAGTCTCCAGCCTGTACTAATACACATATGTGCTCAACTATGTTATAAATATATCATATAACTTAGCTACACCTATATACAAGTATTCATTCCCTTATGGGTGAAAACACAAACATATAAGCATATCTAAGTAATAAAACATAAATATCAAATGCAACTAGCCGTAAGAGTATACATATGTGCTTTTTCATTAAACTTCATATGCATACTAATACGTCTATGATCAATAAAACATAAATCTTATCTGCAACTAGTTGTAAGAATATACATATATTCAATTCCAAGTGAACTTATATGCATACTAGTACGTCTATAATAAAGACCATGTAAATCACATCATAAGGCATTATATAAATCATCATAAAATACATGTTATGCATACTCTCAGTGCATGCGGTATAATCTCCCCCGTATCATGGGAAAGTGCATACGATATAATCCCCCCGTATCATGGGAAAATGCATACAGTATAATCCCTTCCCGTATCATGGGGAAGTGCATAAACTGTTCACATGCTATTTTCGAAGACATGCTCATAAATATCATGCAACCATAATTGTCATAGTTCTTTTCTTAAATCAAATATCAATAAAACATCATAAAGCTCAACTTATCAATAAATCCACCATAATCGTAAATCATCAATATTTCATCATAAATCACTCATCAAATGTTCATCAAACTCATGAAGATAGTCAAAAGCATAAATCATATATAATTATAAAATAACATCGGTTCGTCTTTCAAACCATCATATTATTCCTTCAAAATTCCTTAAAATATTTATTTTGTTTAGTAAGTACAATATGTACTAAACATTAAAAACATAAATTATTTTAAAGTGTGTATCACTCTCAGTAAGTATAAATACTTACCAGTTCGCTTGTTGAGTTTCAAATTCTAGACCGAACGTTTAAGCAATGCCCGCTGCATAAACACATTGCTAAACACCAACAACTATAAACCCATACTTATCCTAGGCTAAATAACCAATCGCATTATAGGGTTTACAACAAAACCCCAAAATTAATTTGCTTAGAAACATTTTCAACCATACTCTAATTCTAATATAATATTTGAACACCTAGACTATGTAAATGCTCATTTTTCATGGAACCCATAGAAAACCTAAGATTAATTAACACTCTAAATGTAATTAACCCATATAAATAACAATCATGTATTTAAACATCAAAAGCCCTAAATTAATTAAAACTACAAAAATTAGGGTTTATGCCTAAACTAGATTAATTGTGAAATTGAAGTTTTACCCATTAATTCAATAACCCAAGACTTACATTTTGCATATAATTTCACTTCATACAAAAGCCCTAAGCCAATTTAAAGGATTTAATCTTATAAGCAAAATTTGACCTAACTTAGGGAAAATTTAGGAACGAAATTACTTCAATCCAATTGGTAAATTAGATGTTCTAATGTTGACAAATGTTAACCGAAGCTTGAAAATGATAGAAACTTCAAGTTGGATCAACACCCATACCAAAAATTGAAACCCATGTTAAGGACATGTGTGAGAAGGTGAAGAACACATGAAAAATAGAGAGGGTGAGAGACTTACGGTTCAGCCCAAAAAGTAAGGGAACATAGCTTCAAACTTGCCCATAGTCCACTTGAAAGAGCAAGAGGACATTGAGAGATATGAAAAGAGGGAGCTGGGCGAGGCTTTCGTGAAAGAGGACATTGAGAGAGTTTCACTTTTTCTTTTCTCTTTTTGCTGGGGGAACCGAATATGGGATGTGGGAAATGTTTTAGTTTAAATGAATGAAGACAAAAAAATGAGAAAAATGAAAGGACATGGGCTGCATGTTTCAGACCTTAAAAGAAAACCAATGTTGCCTTTTTTTGTTTAAGTGAGGACAAGCCAAAGAGTGGGACACATGAGGTTAAAGGAGTGAGAAATAAAAATGGCATTTGCTTAGGTGTGAAAAAGTCAAAGCGTAGAAAATAAAACATGTGAGAATAAATTATGGACTTTAACCATTTAACTCACACATGGGCCATTGTGTCTATTTTATTTTCTTATCATGGGCTACCACTTTTATAAGTCATACAAGCCCAAAGTATAAGAATAAAACACTTTGTTTTATTTTACCACACTAACCCAAAATATAAGAATATAACCATCTTATATTATTTTACCATACTAAATAGACTTATTTTTATTTATTCCAAATAAACCCATTAAATAATTTCTTGGACATTACAAAGAAAATATCTCATATCTTTTGCATTTTAGTCTAGATCAAGGGCAGTACGCTCCGAGCGACTTTTCATATTTTTCATGAACTTCGATTTACCTGAAATTTTGAAAATAGATAAAGGACTCTAAGACAAGCTTTTTAGCTTTTGATTCGACTCATTACGAGTTCGTTTGACCCAGTTTTAACTAGCCCAAAGTTTCAAGGCTATTAAGCTCCTAAATCACTTTTTGGTTTTTCCACATTCTTTTTCTTCTTCTTCCACATTTTGCATATCTTTCAATCTTGGATTCTCTCTCAAACTCAGCATCTCACTCTCACGATCAGGTATCTCTCTCACTCTCGGACTGGTGCATGCGTGGCAAAAGAGAATGGAGAGGGAGAGACCGATAAGAAAAGAAAAGAAAGAAAATAAAACTAAAGAAAAGAGAAAGAAAGAAAAGGGGGAGAGGGATGTGCATGGATCGAAAGGGCTTAGCCCATGTGTTTTCTTTTCCTACCTTTTCTTGTCTTGATAAGGATAAGGAGATAAGGTATCCCTACATAACCAATTACAGCCCTCCACATGGCTATGGGTAGATTTCCATTTTGTTTCAAACCTTTAGCTTTTTAAGACTACACTACTATCTATACCTATTTAATTCTATCAATTGTTAATTAATATTTGACTACATCCCTAATTTAACTACAACTTATCCTTATAAATAATTATTTACCACACTAGGATTTATTATTACTATTTTACTACTCAAATCTCATTAACCATCTTTTAATTTATTTTATTTATTAATCAGTCATCACATAATATTATTATTAATTACGCTTATTTCTATTAATTCAAATTGCTTCAGGGTTATTAGTAATAAATTTCTTAATTATTTTCTTGGGCGTTATAGATTAAAAGTTGCATTTTTTATCCAATGGTGGAGTAGCATCCTATAAGGGACATGGGTTTTCTAACGCCCAAGGAATTCTAATATCTTAAACATATTATTAAAATAAATGATATATGTTGTAGAAACATTATCATTGGGTGATGATAATTGTTTAGAGATGTTTATGAAGTTTAAAAGATTTCTAGTCAAAACCTTTAAAAATCTTTTTAGAAAATGATCGTTTTTTGATAACCGATCTTGTAAGTATCAAAAGCTGGGTCAAACGGAGTCAGTTTGTTTCAAACTAAAGACCGTTGTACTTGTATCGGAACCCTCTACGATATGGTAGATTTTCGGAAAAAGTCAATTAGTTGACATTTTTAGGCATAAAGATGACTATTCATTTGCTTACGTAGCACTTTTAACTCAGGCCTTATTTCTAAAAAGGATCTTCACCAATATGGTTTTAAAGCATAATTGGACTCCCTTTATTATATATATGGTTTTACTTTGGTTCGGTGAAGTTAGAATTCAATTCCAAGATAGTTGACTTTTTGGCCTAAAACCGAGTCTTAAAATCTCCAATTGTTGAATTTAGCTTGAAATTGCTAAAAATTACTATGTAGGGCCGGCTCCTTGTTGTCTAGAAAGCTTGGGGTGATGACACATGGCATATGCTCATAAGATGCAAGAAGGAATAAAAATGATAAAAGATCATAAAGTAGGTTGACAAAGTGTACTTTTTGGATGACTTACATGGTAAGTTGGCTTTTCACATGGGTTTTCCTTGGTTTGGCCGAGTGTGCTGATGGTTTGGCATCATTGGCTTTGTCTATAAGTTAAAGGGAAGTGCTCAGCAAATCATAACCCCCCAGCCTTTGTGTTCCATGCAGAAAATCCCTCACTCCCCTCTCTCACGAACACACACGGCCCTTAGTGTGTTTTGTAGAGCTTTGCTCTGTTCTGTCCAGCAGCCATACCCCACACTCCTCTAAGGGTCTAGTTGAAGTTACAATCCTTAGAAGCCACATTGGAGACCATAGGAGGTAAGAAAAACTCTCCCTCCTCTTTAAGGTTTAAAACCGGGTCCATAGAGGTGTGTTGGTATTTTTTGTGGTGTTTCACATTCTGCTTGTATGGGTTGCATGTGATCACTTTGGGTAGGTTCTAAAACTATTTTTCAACATGATTTCATTGATCTTATGGCTTTGGAATCATAAGAAAACATCAAGAACCTAATCCTACACCATTCGGCCACTATGGAGCTTTTTGTAGAATTTTTGGTTCTAACATGTTTTGATGGCCACCTTTTATGTTATTTGGTATATCTTATATATATATATATATATATATATATATAGTTGTTGTTGGTTTTGTTTAAGGATCCTATGTGCTCGATAACTAAAAAAGGAAGCAAGTGAAGCTTGTTTTAAAGGAATATGGAAATAAGCTTAAAAGGCTTGTAAAATCAACCTATATATTTTTTGATGTTTTTTCTTTTTAATCAACCTTACTTCGGTGGGGATGTATATGAGATATTGTATCTTGTGTGGTTAAATATTCGCTTACTTGAAATAAAATCTCGAGCTATGTTTTTACTTCGGTGGAGTATTCGAATAAAATATTTTATTGGATGATTTATATTTTTATCAATGGGATCCTTATGGCATGTTTTCACTTATGTGGGATTCTATGAGTTAAATACTCTGAAATGGACCTATGGACAATATGTGAGAATACTCACAACTAATGCCTATATATATATATATATGTATGAGTATACTTATGTATGAAATCAAGTAAAAGATGAAGTGATGGATAATAATAATGGCTAAGAGCATGGATCCTGAAGACGAACCAATTATTATTGATTGGTTACTAATATGTGTCATCCGTGTATCAATATTGCTATGTAGTGGTGGAATTAATATTATTCTGCGAAGTAGGGTAAGTATGGACGTACTTACTGGGGCTGATGTTGTTTTCTTTTATATTCAGTTATTGTCATATTTATGTGGATGTGCTATATATTGCTCATGAAACTCATATACTATAAAATTGAAAAATATACTATAAAGCTAGTGATGTGGCAGGGGAGATGGCTGATCCAGTGGACTGAGGCTAAGTCCATAAACCAAGTAATAAGAACTAATGCTTGAACAAAAGGGTTCCAGTGCAAACTGGTAATCTGTATTAGTGGGAGGTTTAACGGACATTAATACGGGTTGAAGGAATCCATCAGGAGTGGAGTGTAATTTCATGCTGCATTAAGACTAAACAAAGACCTCACAATTATGCATATATACAATCATTCATTATACCTGTCATTTGTCTGTTTAATATTTCAACCATTTGTTATATTGAGATATAGTAGATTCACTTGTTTGCCTATGTAAATGTGATGATGTCATGTTTGCATAGACTATGATGTAAGAAGCGAAGGCAAGGACCCCTTTGTTAGTTTTGACAATTACTAGACACTCTTCTGTAGCGATGTACTATATCCTGGAGGAGGCAGTATTTTGCTACATATCTGTCTCTTCGTATTTTATGTATTACGATTATTATTCTTAGTTATGTTTTGTAATATGTTTGCACAACTTGATGTTACAATTGTATGCCGTATGTGGCACTTACTTCATCTATTTTTATTTGGTGCATCTTGTGTGCACATATTTGTGTAATATTAAAACATCTGATAACGTATTGCAATCTAACGAGGTAATTTAGTTAGCTTTATTATGTTATGTAAGGTATTCCTTAGTGTTTTTAAAAGAAAAAAATATATCCACTGCGGGACTAATCTCTGATGTAGTAATGTCATGGAATCCGGAGGTTTCTACTTACAATTTTATTGATCTAAAACTGGTGTTATAGGTTTCATCATTACATTTAAAAAAATATCTCATTTGTTTTGCATTTTAGTCCAAATCAAGGGCAGTACACTCCGAACTACTTTTCATCTTTTCATGAACTTCGATTTACCTAAAATTTTGAAAATAGATAAAGGACGACGAAATAAGCTTTTTGGCTTTTGATTCAACTCATTTCGAGTTCATTTGACTCAGTTTTGACCAGCCCAAAGTTTTAGGGCCATTAAGCTCCTAAATCACTTTTGAAATTTCCACTTTCCTTTTATTTTTCTTCTTTTCTTTCACGGTCTACATCTCTCAGTGATTGATTCATTCTCAAACTCAGCATCTCACTCTCATCATCAGGTCTCTCTCTCGCTTGGATTGGTGCGTGTGTGATAGAAGAGAAGGGAGAGGGAAAGACAAAGAAGAAAAGAAAAGAAAATAAAAGGAAAAGAGAAAGAAAGAAAAGGGAGAGAGGGGTGTGCATGATTGATCGAAAGGGTTTAGCCCATGTGTTTTCTTTTCCTACAGTTTTTTTATCTTGATAAGGGTAAGGAGATAAGGTATCTACACATAACCAATCACAGCCTCCACATGGCTATGGGTAGATTTTTATTTTATTTTAAACCTGCAACTTTTTAAAACTACACTACTACCCCCTCCTATTCAATTCTATCAACTGTTAATTAATATTTAACCATATATTTAATTTAACTACAACATATCCTTATAAATAATTATTTACGACACTAGGATTTATTATTACTATTTTACTACTTAAATCCCATTAACCATCTTTTTATTTAGGGTTAATAACTTTTCCAATACCTGTGGTTTATGTCAAAGACAAATAGCTACCTCAGTTTTCAAAAGTGTCATAGGTGGTACCTGTAGTTAACGAAACTACCAAGTTAGTACTCCCGTCAAGATTCCGTCCAAAAAATTAACGGAGCGCCACATCATCACCTCTAAATAATTGACACGTATTCAGCTCGATAAGTATGCATTCCACATCATGTGGTCCTTATGGTTTGCTTGCCACATCAAATATAATAAATAATAAAATAATAATTTATAAAAAAGTAGAAAACAAAAACAAAAACAAAAACCATCTATTAATTAAGCTTTTTCTAGTGGGTTATCAGTAATCTTGAAATACTTTGAACCCTAGCGAACCATTTCTTCTTACCCAGTTGGCTGCGTAGCTTGTGATTATCATCCCTAGTCGACCGCCTGTGTCTATGCAGCTCCGACTAAGTCAACTGCATTTGTCTCTGCAGCTCCGCTTAAGTCGACCTCATCTGTTATATCAATTCAGGTGATTTCATTGTCTTTGCAGACTGCACATAATGTCATCTGGGCGTGGTAAATAAAAGGTTAGTTATGCTCAATCTGCTAAATGTACTAGTTGACTAGCTTTTGGTATATGAGGAACATGTTGATTTGTGGATTTTCAGGTCACTGCAGTCAAGATCATCATTTGGGTCTTCCTCTATTGGATGTAGTATGGAATCATGCGTTTATAAGTGCGGATTACCTGCACCATTGAAGACCTCATGGACTGATGAAAACCCAGCCAGAAGATTTTGGGGGTGTGCCCACTATGATCCGAAAACGGTAATTTTATAGAATATGGAAAAACTAGATCTTATAGTGTTGGATGTTATAGCTATTGTTAATATTTTAACATGTTAATGAGTTCCTTGACCGGGGGGGGGGGGGGGGGGTTGGGATTTCCCCAACATGCAGAGAACTCCAGCTTGCCAGTTCTGGATGAACCCTCCAACTTGTGAGAGGGGTTTAGAGGTGTTACCTGAACTGTTGAAAAAGATTAACAACCTAGAGAATGAAAATGATACATTTCTGGAAAGGGTTAAGATCCTCAATAAGGAAAATTGTAACTACATGGCAAAAGTTAAACAACTGGAGGATGAAGCTGACATAGATACTGAAAAGGTTGATCATTTTCTTAAGGAAAATGACACATATAGGCCAAGAGAGCAATTTTTAATAATTGCTTTGATATTGTCAATGCTGGTTGTTTGTATTACTCTCATTGTATAACTTGTTGTGTAGTAGACTTCTTTGACTTCTGTAATATGTACTCAGCCTTTAAGTAATAGAACATCTTGTGTTAATGTTGAAATGAGTCATTCGCAATAATTTATACCAATGTGGCATAAAAGACAAGTACTAACATCAATGTCATTGCATTTAATCAATTGCTCAAATGGCAGCATAAAATTATCACACAAACTGTATAAAGTGTTCTATAAAATAAACCATCAAACAAATTGTCTAAGTTAATGTTCATTCCATAAAATCATCACACAAACTGAATAGGGTATTCCATAAAAATAAACCATTAAACAAATTGTCTAAGTTAATGTTCATTCCATAAAATCATCACACAAATTGTATAAGCCTATAAGGTATTCCATAAAATAAACCATCAAACAAATTGTCTAAGTTATGTTCATTCCATAAAATAAACCAGCACACAAATTGTCTAGGGTACTGTTCATTTGGTTACATGAAATATTAAAACACATGAAACCATGTCAAACATCAAAATACATGAAACCATCATAACACATGTCTATGTCAAACATCAAAATACATGAAACCATCAAAACACATGGTCCATGTCACTGTTCAAAATACATGAAAACATCAAAACACATGCTTCCACTGTCACAAAAACTACTCAACTTTCTTTGTTGTTAAAACTGCCACATTCCTACTAAGTTGCTGCTGGTTGAGTATGTTCTGATCCTATGTTATATGCTTCCATTGGCTCAAAGCTTCCTACCAATAACAATAAGACCCGTTTGAAAAAAAATAGTGAAAATCACATTCCATTCCATATTTTAAATCATCATTCCCAAGTTAATATAGTTACTCACACTTGTTCCTTTCTTTGACCTCCTAACCCTACGTCCATTCAAATTTGATGATGTTGGTGGCATGTCCATGTGTTGGGGTTGATGCTGCCAACATAACATAATTAGTTGCCAATAAAGTGAATTTATTCACAAATATTTCATTGCTAATATTAAAACAACCACCCTGTCTAGTCTCTGTGAACCTCCATCCTATCAAAACACAATGATAAATAGCGTTAATATACTGAATTTCATAGAAATGTTATGACTAGGTCGGTTTACAATAACTCACAGCAATTGAAGTTGTAGGATTCTTACTCCTAACCCTTTTAGGCCACTTTTTCTTGTTGGGTTTTGTGGTTGTTTGGAACTTCTAGCATTATGATCCTTTGACCACAATTTCCACAAGTTATGTCATATCTCTAGTGAGTCACATTAATAATTTTGGTTGGATCATTTTCTTCAGGCCCTCTCCTTCTCAATTGTTTTGGCCTACCCCTTTGTCTCTTACTGATGGGGGGTTCTATAGGTTCAGTACCATTGTCAACAGGCCAGTCAGTAAGCCCAGGCATAGGGTGAATCTCTAGGACATATGAAGAGGCGTACGTCTGCATCAAGTACCAATTACTGATGTATGACTCCGGAATTTCCCTATTCGCATATATAGCACAGCATACAAAAGGGCATAGAATACCATTCAACTGCCACCTACCACATCCACAATTTCTTGTGGTTAAGTTTACTACCCTCCTAGGCTCGTGGCTGTGGTCAACCTCAAAAGAAAGATTGTAATGCCAATGAGAAATGTAGTCACTTGATAAAATCTTGTTTCGCTCCAATTTTTTCACAATCCTAGGGCAGATTGGTGGATTAGTAAACTTCTGAGCTCCAGCTCTTTTCTAATCAAACCTATTCATAAGTTACCACCTTATCAACTCCGCCATAGTCAGAATAGGTTTGTCCCTTGCTTTAAGGATCCATGCATTAAACGACCCTACAACGTTGTTTGTCAAAATGTCACTACAACTATGGGTGCTAAACGCATGTCTTGACCAGGACGCGTGTATTCCCCAGCCACATTTTTTCTTACAAAAAGCGGACACTCGTCTCTTATCATTGTGCAAGAAGGTATAGTCAAACCCTTGTTGTATTGCATATAATCTCAGTGCATCCTTAAAGTCAGAGGGGCATGTAAACCTCACCCCCAGCTTCAACGAAACATTTTCTGACAAGTCATGTACAATATTCCACGGTGGATACCTCCTTTTCTTTGGAAGGCGTACAGATGACCCTATGTCAGCTTCGTCAGCTTCATCTTTACTATCTAAGCTCATTAGCTCATCATTATTAGGATGGTACTCATCTCCATCTTTGTAACGCCCCAGTTTTAAATCAATAAAACCTTAAGCAGAAACCTCCGGTTTCCACGTGACATTAGTACCTCAGAGATCAGTCTCCCAAATATATATATATTATATATATATATAGATTATATATATATTTATATATTATATATATATATATATTTCTCTTAAAACACTAGGGAACAACTTGTAACGCTCCAGTTTCTATGCAATAAAACCGTAAGCAGAAACCTCCGGTTTCCACGTGACATTACTACCTCAGAGATCAGTCTCGCAGCGGATATATTTTTTTCTTTTAAAAACACTAGAGAACAACTAAAATTACACAATAGAGCTGACTGAAATACCTCGTGAATTAAAATACGTTAGATGTTTTAATAATACAAACATGTGCATACCAGATGCACCAAATAAAAGATAGTTGCAGTATACGCCACAGACGGCATAACAGTTGCAACATCACACTGTTTAGATATATTACAAACCATCATTAATAAAAACCAAAAACATAAAATACGAAGAAGACATATATATAACAAAATGTTGTCTTCTTCGGGAATATCACAATCCGACAAAGTAGTGCCTAATATCATCAAAGCTAACGAAAGGGGTCTCCGCCTTCGCTACCTGCATCACAGTCTATGTAAACATGACATCATCATATTTACATAGGCCAAACAAGTGAGTCTACTGCATCCCAATATAAACAGTAATTGATTTATTGAACAAGCATATGACAGATATAATGAATGATTTTTCCATGCATCGTTGCGAAGGGCTTTTGTTTAGTCTTAATGCATCATGAAATTACACTCAGCTCATAATGGGCCAACCCCGGTCGGCAGCATGAAAATCAATCTCACTCCTGATGGATTCCTTCAACCCACGATAACGTTACATTCTAATTCTACCCACTAACCAATGATTACTGGGTTTGCACTCTTAGGAACCAGTTGCAACTGGAACTTTCCTTCTCGCCTATGCTTAGCTTATATGTTTTATTATACCGTATACTTCTTGGGAGCGGGTCCTCTATGGAGGTATAGCCTAGTCCAGCGTTTGCAATCGACTCAAGCTCCTCCACATGCCCATCACTAAGCCCTGCTATTTAT
Source organism: Betula pendula (assembly GCA_900184695.1). Lineage (NCBI taxonomy): Eukaryota > Viridiplantae > Streptophyta > Magnoliopsida > Fagales > Betulaceae > Betula > Betula pendula. Next base: position 46,531 of record FXXK01000571.1, read on the forward strand.
TAAGTATTCCGTATTTCAGATCATATTTATATGTTCACAGTACATATTGAATCTTCCAAGATTGGATCGCTAGAAAATATATAATAGACAAATTGTCACATAAAAGCAATTTATGAACTAAAATATACCTGAGTAATAATAATTTAAAAAAGAACAAATAATGAACAATCTAGACACACAGAAGAGCTGATGTACGTCTACTTACGCCTAAGTCATTGACAGATACTTATTCAATATTAATTATCCCCTATCACACTCTTCCTCCGCAGATATAATTAACGGATAGTATAAACTCAATAGATTGCATCAGGTGAAATTAACTTTGATACACATAATTAGTTAACATAACAAATCAATATTAATTAGTCTCAGTGTATTCCCAAGTCGAATACACATTCTCATTATACATTTGGTCATTATTATGATCTTTCATGAATCTTTTGTCCTTTAACAGCTCTGATTTATGTCTAATTATCCTTCAACTTATTGTCATTTAACCTTTGATTATACATATCCATATCGTATTAACTTAATTACATATATACAATCATATTTTTTGTAGAGTGATTTCTCCTACATTTTATGTCCATAATTTTTTCAAAGCATATTCATTATATGGATATTACTTCCCACATTTCACATATCTGTCTAGGTCCATTGTCGGGAGTATTTAACTCAATAGAGAGGATCCCGTCATTACACAATAGAACACACGGATAACATGCCAATATGGAGAGCATCCCAAATATGAAGTTAAATCTTCCAATATTGGCAACATCAGTAAAATCATACAAACCATCGAAGTAAGAGCTCATTTATTAATATTGAGAGAGCTGAGGTACATTCGTAAAAACAACAAGATGTAAAAATACACTTGGCTAGCTCGAGATTTAATTATACAAAGTCATACACACTAATTCTAAAAATCTAAAGTAAAGGACTTATCTCATATTCAATCCCTGACGATGTTATATTGTACAGTATTGAAAGAATCTTCTTATAGGCCAATTTTGCTACACGATTGATCTATTCAATACAGAAAAACATCAAAAAAATTATAGGTTGATTTACAGCCCCTTTTAAGTTATTTCCATATTCCTTTATAACCGAACACAGAAGTATACACTGATACACCTTTTTATCTCTACGATTATACTGTATCAGGACATAGAGGAATCCTTATGAGTGTTATCCACTATAAGATTAAAAATAACAACCAACAAACAATATATAGGTTGATTTTAAACCTTTTTCATTTTCCTTTAAAACAAGCTCCGCTTGCTTCCACTTTTAGTACATTTGAGCACTTTAGGATCCTTGAACTAAACCAATAATCAAACATACTTCAAACACATATTAGATACATCAAATATATGTTAGATACATCAAATAATAGCAAAGGAAGCCATCAAAATCGGTTAGCATCAAAAATCACATAAAAATACTCTATAGAGGCCGAATGGGTGTAGGATGAGTTCTTGGTGTTTTCTCATGATTCCAAAGCCCAAAGATCAATGGAAACATGATACAAAATATTTTTAGAACCCTCCTAAGTGATCATACACAGCCCATGCAAACAGGTTGTGAAAAACCACAAAAATTTCCCAACACCCCTCNACTTTTCTCCGCAGAATAATAGTATTCCACCACTGCCTAGCAATATTGATACACAAATAACATATATCAGTGACCAATCAATAATAATTGGTCAGTCTTCAGGATCCTTGCTCTTAGCCTTTATTATTATCCATCACTTCATTTTCATTACTTGATTTTATCCATACGTATACTCATACATATATACAAGTCATATTTGTGAGTATTCTCACATATTGTCCATAATTTGTTCAAAGCATTTAACTTATGAAATCCCACATAAGTGAGGACATGTCATAAGGATCCCGTTGACAATAATGTAAATCATCCAATATTGCACTCGAATACCCCACCGAAGTAAGGGCATAATTCGAGGTGAGTATTTAAACAAACAAGAGTTAATACTGCATAAACGTCCCCACTATTAGTAAGGGCTTATTTATGAGTTATATGTACAGTATTGAAAGAATCTCTTATAGCCAATTTTCACTCAACTTCATGCTTATACCGCCGAAGGGAAAGACCACCATAACGTTTAGGCATGAGATTGAGTGTTATCCACTATAAGATTAAAAATAACAACCAACAAACAATATATAGGTTGATTTTAAACATTTTTCATTTTCCTTTAAAACAAGCTCCGCTTGCTTCCACTTTAGGTACATTTGAGCACTTTAGGATCCTTGAACTAAACCAATAATCAAACATACTTCAAACACATATTAGATACATCAAATATATGTTAGATACATCAAATAATAGCAAAGGAAGCCATCAAAATC
>FXXK01000571.1:49627-77740 GCA_900184695.1 Betula pendula
TTACCTCGGAATTGAATTCCGATTTCACCAAACCGAAATAAAAACCATTTATATACTAAATAGAGTCCATTTATGATATAAAATCCAAATGGTGAAACTCCATTTTAGAAATAAGGCCCGGGTCAAAAGTGCCACGTAAGCGATGAATAGTCATCTTTATGCTTAAAAAGGTCAACGGATTGACTTTTATTGAAAATATACTATGTCGTAGAGGGTTTCGATACAAGCACAACGGGCTTCAGTTTGAGTAAAACTGAGTTCGTTTGACCCAGTTTTTGATACTTACAAGATTGGTCGTCAGAAAACGATCCTGTTCTAAAGAGATTCTAAAGGGTTTTGACTAGAAATCTCTTAAACTTCATGCACGTCTCTAAAACCATTATCATAGCTAAATGATATGTCTCCTCAACATGTATCATTTAGTTTAATAATATGTTTAAAAGATTTGAATTCCTCGGGCGTCACACAACTAAATTACACAATAGAGCTGACTGAAATATCTCGTGAATTAAAATACACTAGATGTTTTAATATTACAAACATGCGCATACTAATTGCACCAAATAAAAGATAGTTGTAGCATATGTTATAGACGGCGTACAATTGCAACATCAAGCTATTTAGATATATTACAAACCCTAATTAATAAAAACCAAAACACACAAAATATGAAGAGACATATTCACAGCAAAATAGCGTCTCCTCCGGGATATAGTACATCCCTATATAGAAGTGTCTAATAATCATCAAAACTGATGAAGGGGTCTTCGCCTTAGTTTCCTGTATCGCAATCTACGTAAACATGACATCATCACATTTACATAGGCAAACAAGTGAGTCTACTGCATCCCAATATAAATAGGTAATTGAATTATTGAACAAGCATATGAAAGATATAATGAATGAAATGAATGGGTTTTCATGCATCGTTGTGAAGGCCTTGTTCAGTCTTAATGCAACATGAAATTACACTCCGCTCATAATGGGCCAACCTCGGATTAACGCACTGTTACACCTCCCCCACTTAGCAGATTGTTGGTTTGCACTAGAACCGACATTCCAGTCTCTGTTCTTATTACCTAGTTTAGGGGCAAGGCTCTTGCCCACTGGATCAGCCATCTCCCCACCACATGACTAGCTTAGTGTCACATCATTACCATTTCACAGAATATGCATATGTATTGTATGAAAATTTTATAACACATGCAAATGAATAAACAATAACTGAATATAAAAGAAAACAGCGTCAGCTGATAAGTGCTGAATGTTACACATTCAAGCCCCTTAACTCACATATGTTAATCTCTTAGTTTCATTATAATATGATTTTTTGTGTTTTTTTTTGTGTTTTTCCCTTATTTTGTAGGCTTTGGAAGAAAAGAAATCAATTCTATCAACTCGGGCTTAAAACACATGAACTGTGCAAAGTTGCTGAAAATCTGACCTTTGTGCACTATTTTGGCCATAACTCTTAGCTCAAAACTCGGATTAAGGCAAGGTCAAGTGCGTTGGAAAGAGGACTCAGAGAGGAACAAATCATGAAGCAAAAATCTAAAGCAGATAAGGTTCGCTCGAGCGACTTATCACGATGGCTCGAGTGACCTTGCGCGGTGAACAGTAACGTCGGCAGACCCGATTTGGAAAAATCCTAAACCTACTCCAACTCGATTTTGGACTTCCTAGGGTGCACGAAATTGACTAGGGTTGTTCCTAAACTCTATAAATACTCCCCTAAGTCCTCCAAAACAATTAGACAAGCTTTGGGAGAAGAATTGGAGGCTAGATCAAGAGCGATTTTGGTTTTTCTTTCTTCCTTTCTTTATTTTCTGCATGTATATAGTTTAGTCCAAATTTAGTTGTTTTAATACTTTAGTTAGGGCTCGATTGAAGCCCTAATCATGTCTCTTTAAGGTTTTGATTGCCTTGCTACAACTATTTGTGATTCTTAATTGATTATTCCGGTTTGATTGAATTCCTTGCATGTTTATGCTTAATCATCATATGCTTGTAGTATGGATTTGTTATATATGTCAATTTGGATGGCCGAGTCCTGGGCATATTAGAGTAATGAAAAAACCCCATCACAGGTTCTTGGAATAATCAAAATGAAGACAATTGGAATAGATGCCATGTTCCAACCTGAGTGTGTTTGTCGATTTCCATAGATTTATGCTTTCTCAAAGAACAACTTAGTAGATGCCATGCTAAATCCTTTAAGAAAGAAAAGAGTTAGAGTAGATGCCATGCCTAACTCGTTGCTTAGGGAAATCAATAGCTTTAGGAGTAGATGCCATGCCCTTGTGGCTGACAAACATTGAGCATCACAATATGGGTTGTAGCATTGTGCCTATCGTTTCCTCAAAAGAGTATGATTAGCGGTGAATATCGGAGCCCTACCCTTTTATTTATTGTTTTCAATTACATTGTTTACTTTATTCCATTGCAATCATATTTTACTTCATTCAAGACATTTGGTTTAGGAAATTCTCTTTAAACACAATTTACCAATCCTCGTGGGAATGATCTCGTACTTGCTCACTATACTATCGTTTTGATCTTGTGCACTTGCAAGTAAAACGTGCATTTATTCGCCTATTTATTTAGGTGAATATTTGTACAACATCAGCCCCAGTAAGTACATCCATACTTACCCTTTTTCTTTTTTCGCAGAATAATACTATCCACCACTACCTAACAATATGGATAGACAAATAACATGTATTGGTATCAATCAATAATAATTGGCCTTTATTATTATCCATCACTTCATTTTCATTACTCGATTTTATCCATACGTATACTCATATATGTATACAAGTCATATTTGTGAGTATTCTCACATATTGATCATAAATTTATTCAAAGCATTTAACTTATGAAATCCCACATAAGTGAGGGCATGTCATAAGGATCCCGTTGGTAATACACCATAAATATCCTTACTAAGTAAAGGCATATTTATGAGATATAATTATAGCGTGGTAGAATCTCTTATAGTTAATTCATACCAATCCTCATGTTTATGCCGCCGAAAGGCAGAGCCACCGTAGCGGTTTATACATGAGTTGAGGTGTTAATCTACTATAAGATTATAATAGCCATATCATATTAAACCTCATGTCCATACACCGAAGGGCAAAGCCACCATAGCATTTAGACATGAAGTTGAGAATTAATAAAAATGATCTTTAAAACCTCATGTCTATACACCGAAGGGCAAAGTCATCATAGCATTTAGACATGAAGTTGAGAGTTAATCCCCCATAAGATTAAAAATAACAACTACTTAATAATATATGGTTTATTTTACAAGTTCTTTAAACCTTTTCCATTTTCCTTTGAAAACAAGCTTTGCTTGCACCTATTTTTAATACTTTTGAGCACTTTAGGATCCTTGAACCAAACCAATAACCAACACACATCAAATATATATTAGATGCATCAAATATATGTTAGATATATCAAAAATCAGCAAGAAAGATTAACAAAATAGGTTAGCATCAAAAACCCACAAAATACCCTATAGAGGCCGAATGGGTGTAGGATGACTTCTTGGTGTTTTCTCATGATTCCAAAGCCCAAAGATCTATGGAAACATGATACAAAATAGTTTTAGAACCCTCCTAAGTGATCATACACAGCCCGTGCAAGCAGGTTGTGAAAAACCACAAAAAATCCCCAACATCCCTCTATTGAGCCGGTTTTGAAGCTAGTTGAGGAGGATGAAGCTCTCATACCTCAAATGGATTCCAAAACTGTTTCTAAAGGTTGGAATACCTTCTAGACACTCAAAGAAAGGTAGGGCACGATTTATGGACAGTTTGGAGAAGAACTCCTCCAAAACCCCCTAGGTGCCGAGAGAGTGTGTGTGTGAGATGAATGAGGGAGTTTTTTTTTTTTTGTTGGACTCAAAGGAACTGAATGGTCTGATTTCCTAAGGGTTCTCCATCCTTATATACACTCATCTAGGGTCCATTAGGTCAAAAAAAAAAAACGTGCACCATGTGTAATGGACAAGGTAGTCAAGCTATCTTGCCTAAAAGTCACAAAAAGTACACTTTTGTCAAACTACTTTTAGACTTTTTGGCCCTTTTGTTCTTTCTTTCCAGCAGCTTCTCCTACTGCCTTGTGTCATAACCCTAAGCTCCCAAATCAGTGAAGAGCCCTACCTAGTGAATTTAGCAGTTTTAAGCTAAATTCGACAGTTGAAAGTTTTAAGGCTCAGGTTAGGCCAAAAAGTCAACTGTCTCGGAATTGGATTCCAATTTCACCAAACCAAAGTAAAAACCATTTATATACTAAATAGAGTCCATTTATGATATAAAATTAAAATGGTGAAACTCCATTTTAAAAATAAGGCCCAGGCCAAAAGTGCCACGTAAGCAATAGTCATTTTTATGCCTAAAAGGTCAACAGATTGACTTTTTTCGAAAATCTACTATGTCGTAGAGGGTTTCGATATAAGCATAACGGGCTTCAGTTTGAGTAAAACTGAGTTCGTTTGACCCAGTTTTTGATACTTACAAGATTGATCGTTAGAAAACGATCATTTTCTAAAAAGAGTTTTAATAAAAAATATCTTAAACTTCATGAACGCCTCTAGAACCATTCCCATAACTAAATGATAATTTTTCTACAACATATATTATTTAGTTTAATAATATGTTTAAGAGATTAGAATTCGTCGAGCGTCACAATCTTGCTAGTCAGCCTCATCGCCCACCGTCTTCTTGGATGATGATAATGCACTTGCCCACGGCTGAAACCATTTTGTTGTAGCCTCCCTAGGAGCCTTTATCACTTCATCACTTCTTTCATTAAATATCTCCGGCTCATCGTCGTCTGTTACATCAAAGTCGCTAAGAGGGATGTCACCATCTGTATGCATGGCTATAAATGGTGTAGACTTTTGTGGAGTCGACGGTGGCGAGTTTGGAGTCTGTTCTGTAAACTCGTAGTCATCATTTACTTCATCAGCAGGCGATTGAGTTAGAAGCAAAGGTGGATGCTGAATTTCAACTAGTGTAGGCTCATCAATTTTATGCTCTATATATACGTGCAACTTACGTATTCTACCAGTCACCAAGTCATTGAGCATCTTAACTATGTCGTTGTCTGTTCTCAGGGAATGAATACCCTCGTAACCGTCTTCATCGAACTTGTAAAACATTTCACCATCATCTTTATAACCTAATTTGTCCTACGCCACATTAGAAATGTCCTAGCAACATAGGCGATCCACATCTATTTCTGGGATATTCAGAACATCTCCTCCCACATATTCTAAGTGTCTTCTAGACATAGACCCACCATAGTAAATTAATATCTCCACCCTCGAGGTCACCATTTCTGCACCATGCATAAATAGTGCAAATTTATTACCACAAACAAAACAATTTATATGAGATAGGAAGGTACTTCGTTGACAAACAACTTAACTAGCCAACAAATTGATTGTGCATTAAAGTAAGCATTTATCAATAGTGAAGGGGACAATGACATCCCATAGACACTTTTTTTGTTTTGTTTTGTAAACTTTACTCTTAAAGTGGGAACTGTTGACAACAAACAAAAAAGTATACCATTTCAGACAGAATATCAACAAAAGTATCAAACTTTTGGGTAAAAACAAAATGAATGTGATTTAAAAAACCAACCTACCATTCAACCCACTCACTTGATAGCATACTCTAAGCACCACATCTAAAATCTACCTACAACAACAGTTGACATATGGGCCATACAAAAACATATACAATCTTTAAACCGACAGAAAAATCATTAAACACAACATATCTCAAACTGTGACCCATAAATAAAAGAAGTAACTTTTTGATACCCTAAACATAGTACACAAGAAGGCATGTATGTGGGTTCCTACAACTCCATTTCCACAATAAAAGAAGGAACTAAACTATGTGAAGTGGTCACAAGTGACTACCTTTCAGTTTGATCAAAGGCGTGCGAATGGGTTATGAGTGGCTCCACCGGCGACGGCAACCAACTAACCGACAAATTAAGCTATCTGACGACTGAAAACAAGCGGATTTGAGGCACAAACCACCAGAATCGCAGTCAAATCCAGCGGCGGTGGGGGAAAATCACTTCATCGGTGTCGATGGGGTATTTCGAAACCCTAAGTGTGTAATATGCGATTCAAAACCTAAGGGGGAATTACTCTATTTACTGAAATATTTTATCGCCACTAGAAAAAGCTTAATTAATGGATTGTTTTTGTTTTTGTTTTTTAATTTTTGATTAAGTATTATTTTATTATTTTTTATATCTGATGTGGCAAGCAAACCATAAGGACTACATGATGTGGAATGCATACCTGTCGAACTGGACACATGTCAGCTATTTAGAGGTGATGATGTGGCGCTCCGTTAATTTTTTGGACAGAATCCTGACGGGAGTACTAACTCGGTAGTTTCGTTAACAACAAGTATCACCTGTGACACTTTTGAAAACTGAGGTAGCTATTTGTCTTTGACGTAAATCACAGGTATTGAAAAAGTTATTAATCCTTTTACTTATTTTATTTATTAGTCAGTCATCACACTAATATTATTATTAATTACTTTTATTTCTATTAATTCAAATTGCTTTTGGTTTAATAGTAATAAACTCCTTAATTATTTTCTTGGGCGTTATAGATTAAAAGTTGCATTTTTTATCCACTGGTGGAAGAGTATCCATCAAAGGACATGGGTTTCATCATTATATTTTTTTTAAGAAAAAAAAAAAAATCTCTCATATTTATTGCATTTCAGTCCAGATTTGGGGCAGTACACTCCGAGCTACTTTTCATCTTTTTAATGAACTTTGATTTACCTGAATTTTTGAAAATAGATAAAGGACTTCGAGACAAGCTTTTTGGCTTTTGATTCGACTCATTCCGAATTCGTTTGACCTAGTTTTGATTATCCCAAAGTTTCAAGGCCATTAAGTTCCTACATTACTTTTGGTTTATTCATTATTTTTCTTCCACGGCCTGCATCTCTCTCAGTCTTGGGGTTCTCTCAAAATCAGCATCTCACTCTCACGATCAGGTCTCTCTCGGTAATACTCTTAATATTTATTTATTGCATAAATAAATATTAATCTTGTATATAGATGTGATTGTGGCATTTTATGGAGGAAGTAATTATTTTGGAGAGATCCTAAGGAATAAACCAATATTTTATGGAGATATATTCTAATTGATGATTTTAGTTCATAATATGTGGGTCGATTATTAAGTAGTTTATTATATGATTTGATTATCTTATTAAGGAGCTACAAGTACGATTGGATTTAATTTGGAATAATGGAGCTTTTTGGAAATTTATTTATATTTCAAATTAAATAGGAACTAGATATTAGTAATAAGACAAGAGTGGTGCTTCTTATAATTTATTGGACCTTGCAGGGTATTTTTGTAATATTTGTAGGAAAGTGGAGGACTTTTTGGGAAAAAAAAACATTTTTGGAGGAAGAGACAGGGGAAGAGAGAGCTGAACTACACTACTATCCCTATCTATTTAATTCTATCAATTGTTAATTAATATTTGACTACATCTCTAATTTAACTACAACATATGATTATAAATAATTATTTACCATACTAGGATTTATTATTACTATTTTACTACTCAAATCCCATTAACCTTCTTTTAATTTATTTTATTTATTAATCAGTCCTCACACTAATATTATTATTAATTACTCTTATTTTTATTAATTCAAATTGCTTCAGGGTTACTAGTAATAAATTCCTTAATTATTTTCTTAGGCGTTACAGATTAAAAGTTGTATTTTTTTATCCAATAGTGGAGGAGTATTCATCTTAGCCTTATCTATCAATGGACATGGGTTTCATCATTATATTTTTTTTAAAAAAAAATCTCTCATATTTAATTGCATTTTAGTCCAGATTAAGGGAAGTACACTCTGAGCTACTTTTTGTCTTTTTAATGAACTTCGATTTACTTGAAATTTTGATAATAGATAAAAGACTCCGAAACAAGCTTTTTGGCTTTTGATTCGACTCATTTCGAGTTTGTTTGACCTAGTTTTGACTAGCCCAAAGTTTCAAGGCCATTAAGCTCATACATTACTTTTGGTTTTTTTCATTATTTTTCTTCTTCCATGGTCTGCATCTCTCTCAGTCTTGGGTTCTCTCTAAAGATCAGCATCTCACTCTCACAATCATGTCTCTCTCTATAATACCCCAAATTTTTATTTATTGGATAAATAAATATTCATCTTGGATATAGATATGATTGTGGCATTTTATGGAGGAAATAATTATTTTGGAGAGATCCTAAGGAATAAACCAATATTTTATGGAGATATATTCTAATTGGTGATTTTAGTCCATAATATTTGGGTCTACTATTTAGCAGTTTATTATAAGATTTGAATATCTTATTAAGGATCTGCAAGTGCTATTAGATTTAATTTGGAATAATTGAGCTTTTTGGAGATTTATTTATATTTCAAATTAAATAGGGACTAGATATTAGTAATAAGACAAGAGTGGTGCTCTCTTTCTCTCGTAGACAAACTCCTTCCGGTTGCCTTGGGAGGTGGGGGAATCCCTCCTCCTCCCCCCTCCCCCTTTCCCTTTTCTCCCTCTCATTCCTGCCTCTTCGGAGGCAATTTTAGCCTCTTTGGAGGTCCTATCCCGGCGCAACAGCTTTACCGACCTCTCCTCCACCTTATGATGGCTAGCCTCCTCCACCCCTCGCTGCTCTTAACTCTGGATCTATCTCTGCCGGTTAGCCTCTTCGTTCGTATTGCCTCTCGTCAGTGGATTTGCTCGGTGTCTTTATTTTATGTTCTTTATTTTTCCCTGTTTTGTTTGTCCCGTCCTATGTGCAGGTGTTTCTCTCCTAACTTTTAGAGTCAAGAAGGTGTAGATTGGTATGAGAGACTATCTTTCACGGCCAAAAAATAAGGGGGGGTGAGAATTTGGGCTACCCATGTCTCAAATCTAGTCTTAAATCAACTCTACTCAGTGTAGATCTACTCATGGGTCAGCGAAAGTTGAAGTCATAGATTGTTCTTTAATTGTTAAGATGCTTTTGTCGAAATCTATGGCTGTGTAATTTCATAGCTTTATGCTATGTTTATTTGCATTTTATGCTCTGATCTAAGAGCTTGATGCTCTTGATTTATTATCAATGAAATATGGCAGATTCACAATAAAAAAAGACAAGAGTGGTGCTTTTTGTAATTTATTGGACTTTGCAGGGTATTTTGATAGGGGTATATACATTTGACCCCCCTGTGGTTTAAAGTCTTTATTCAAAGCCACTTTAGTTTCATTTTTTATCACAGGGCGTATCTCAATTTTGGCTAAAGACGGAGATGATACCTCCGTCCATCTATCGTCTAATTAGTTAACGGAGCTCCACGTCACTGCCACTCTAGCCCTGATAAGTGCTGAATATTATACATTCAAGCCCCTTAACTCGCATGTGTTATTCCTTAGTTTGTGTTATTATTTAATATTTTTGTTGTGTTTAGTGTTGTCTTATTTTTAGGTCTTAAATGGAAATACATGCAAATCTTAAACATTGAGCCTAAAGAGACAACAAAGGAAAGCTGAGGAGCTGAGGAGAAGCCTTGGGATCGATCGCAGACTACCAGGGATCGACCGCAACCAGGGATCGATCGTACCATCTAGGGATCGATCGTAGCTTGGGATCGATCGTAGCCTGGGATCGATCGTAGAAAGCAGGGATCGATCCCCATCGGAGCTTCCAGAACGTGAACAGCTGTTTGACAGCTAATAGCGGTGGGGATCTTTCTTGGTACAAAGTTGCGGCTTGCCAGCACATTGTGGGCGCCGAAATCACTTCTCAGAGGACTCCCAACAGCTGGATCCTCAGATTTTTGGCTTGATCTTTCCTTAAGAAAGATCAAGCCTCTTTTTTCTATATAGTGTATTTTTGAGTCCGAGAATGGACAGTAGCTTAGCTTAGTTTTCATTCCAGAATTGTTTTAGCTTTGTTTTTGCTTTGTTTATATTCTGGACAGTAGGTGGAACTCATCTCATAGTACTTGGTTTCCTTAAGAAGTGGTTCTCTCCAATTCAATGGAGATTCCCATTTTCTTCATGAGGAACTAAACCTTTTATAAGGTTTTGATGGAATTCATTCCAAGTACTATGGGGTGATCATGTTTAGCTAGAATCTTACTCATTTGGTATAATGATTGTGTAGCCAAAGATGTTGTTCTTCATGTGATATCCATTTGAGTAATATTACGGGCTCGTTTGGCAAATCGATTTCTGTTTTTGTTTTTTAAAACAATTTTTAAAAAACAAAAACAGAAAATTATTTTCTGTTATTTTTTTATTAAAAAAGCGTTTGGCAAACTGTTTGCAAAAACAGTTTTTGAAAACAGAAATCAGTAGTTAAGGTGTTTGGACAATTATTTTCAAAACAGTTTCTACTTAAAGAAGAAAATAGAAATTTTTTTTAGCAATTCTACATATTCTTTTGTTTTTTTTTCCACCTGTTGGTGATTTCCAATGTGAATTGAACAATACCAGCAGGGCAATAAAGAGATATCAATAAGTGCAGTGGATCTCCCATTCTCTCTTTCCTACAGATTAAGAGTAAGAAGGATTCTCCCTTGTAGTCATTTTTCCATTCAATTAGAAAATAATAATAATAATAATAATAATAAGTGTGGTGGAGCCAGCTTCCATGCTATTACCAGTAGATCTGCTGTAATTTATTGGATGGTTCAAATAAATTTTACTCAAACGACGTCGGGTGATTAAAACCTTCACAATTTGACGTGTTGGGCAAAAGGTAAACAAAGAGAGGGTAAAGATGGAAAAAAAAAATTCACAGACGAATTGGGGACGATCCCCATCTCGTCCTCTGCAATGAACTCGACCTAAGCAACAAACAAAATTTTCAAATCAATCCAAAACAATCATATTAAATCTCAAACTTCCATTTGTGCGGCACTACACCATTTATTGTACACTTCATTTCCAACACAAATATGAGAATTTGTATTTTGGTTGTGCTGTGCCAAATTTTTTTCTATGAGCCTTGTGTGTGTTTTGTGCACAAATTTGGAGAGTTTTGTCTTGAAGAAGAAGAAGATGAAGGAGGAGAAAGAGAGAGAGAGAGAGAGAGGAGAAAAATTAAAAGATTGGGCATTGTAAAAGAAAAGGGAGGTGAAGACATGAGAGGTGGCTGCTTCGGTGGTTCAGAGCCTCCCTATGGCAAAGCAATTGAAGGAGCAAAGCTTGAAATTGAATGGGCTCTTTGAGATGTAGCTCGAAATTGAACGCAAAGGAGGAACAAAACTCTGATGCAAAAAATGAAGAAAGATATTCACCTCATTGCTCTCATGATTTGAATCACGGATCAAGATTACTGTGCTTGTTACTGTGCACTTAAAATCAAGACGCGTTTTCACATTTCGCGCACTACTTCTCCATCGTAGCAGAGAACAATTTTCGAAAACAGGTTGAACCTGTTTCCGAATTTCGTGTTTTATCTGGTTTTTGTTTTTCCTGTTTTTGTTTTGAAAACATGTAAACAAACGCATATGAATAGTGATGAAACATGTTTTACTATTTTGGAAACAAAAAACCTGTTTTCAAAACAGCATAACAAACAGGCTCTACCTTTTCTTATCTATGAGAAAGTGTGTTGCTTGATTGATTACTTAGGCTTTACAATGGTACTTTTTGACATGTTTTATGAGGGTTTGATGAGGTATGCTAGGGACTACGATTCAATCCACATGTAATTTAATTTAGTTAAGTGGAAAGTTTAGTGGAAACCTAAGATGCTCCATGCTTTTCCCATGAATTGTGTAAGCTTTGAGAGGGGTTTATATTGCATGCTAGGAAGCTTTGATTATCTCACATTTAGATGAGTAGGTGGGTGGTTAGAGTGTTACTATGATGTCTTATTATTCCCTTTAAAAAGAACTTTCATGAAGACTAGTTGCAAGGGTTGACACCCTTTGCACTCTCACTTTATACCTTTGACAAAAGATCCATGCTAGATGTTGTTCTCTTGTAGTATGAGAAATGGATGAAGTCAATCCCTTATACTCTCCCTATTCCCTTTATCTTTAATTAGTTGTTGTAGTTTATGTTGAGTAGTGGTTAAAGAATACCAAAATTCTTGTTTTTGATAAGTTGAGTTAGAAGTGATCTTGGGAATTTCATAGTATAACAACTAATACAATCTCTGCGGATCGATACCCTCCCTTAGAGCTATCCTACAAGGATTTGATCTAACACGAGTGGTTTTATAAATTTCAAAATCGTGCGCATTCGTTCGTATGAATTTTTGGCGCCGTTGCCGGGGATTGTTTTTCAAACGGTTGTTTATGAAGTTTTTAGGGTTACCTTTAGCTTGATTTTTGTGCATAGTGTATATTCTGTTGATAGTGTGTTTTTGTAAAAAAATTCGTCTCTGTCTAAAGTTGGTTTTAGTGTGTTTTGCCTCTGGTTTCTGCTCTGCATCTGCCTATTCTGTTTCTGCAGAATTGGGCAGGGATCGATCGTAACCCCCCTGGGATCGATCGTAACCCTACTGAGCAGTAGCACTGAAGCTACTGCTGACAAGGCAGAAACTAATATTTTTTTTCTTTATTTTTTTTTTCTTTTTATTATTCTGCTTTAATTGTATATGTATATATATTATATATATATATATATATACTAATATATATATATATATTATTCTGTTTAAAGGTGCACTGTTTCTGTTTCAAAATTTTTTTCTGTTTTGCATCTGTCTCTGCCGTTTTTGTTTCTGTAGAAGTGCACCAGGGATCGATCGCAGAACTTCTGACCAGTAGCACTGAGGCTACTATGCGAAGGCCAGAACCGAGTACCTTCTGTAATTTTTTCTTTTATTTTGTTTTATATTTGTGTTGTACATAATATTAGGTTGATAGTTTATGTTTGGTCTCCGCTCATTATCACTGCCTATTTTTCCGTGCGACCTAGATCTAGAGCGTACTCTTAGACAACAAAGATCCGCAAGGAACTTAGATATAAGAGTACTTAATATAGAACACATGGCTGAAGAGAATAGGGCTGTTTTATTGAGGGATCATTATGTTCCCTCCACTTACACACCCTCTTCATGCCTTCGGTTGCCAAACATCACGGCAACCCAATATGAAATTAAGTCCAGCACTATACAAATGTTACCATCTTTTTACGGACTTAGCAATGAGGATCCTTATAAGCATCTAGACGAATTCATTGATATATGTTCAACTTTGAGATTGCAAAACTTTGATGAAAATGCTTTGAGGATGCGCCTCTTTTCGTTTTCCCTCAAGGATAAAGCCAAACATTGGCTTAATTCTTTGCCTAATGATTCAGTTACTTCTTGGGCTCAAATGCAACAAGAATTCCTTAAAAAGTACTTTCCAATAGGGAAAACGAATCAAATCCGGAAAGCCATAACTGGCTTTTCTCAAATAGATGGTGAATCTTTCCACGAGACGTGGGAAAGAATGAAGGACCTTTTACGAAAGTGTCCGCACCATGCTATCCCCAAATGGCAGCAAGTCCAAAGCTTCTATGATGGCTTAACTGAGCCTCATAGGCAAATGGTCGATGCCTCATGTGGAGGCACATTTATGTTGAAGAGCGAAGATGATGCATGGACTCTTTTTGAAAATCTTGGTGAAAACTCTTTACACCATGCATCATCCGGTCGTAGGGCACCTCCTGCCAAACAAAAGCATGAAGGTCTTTTCGAAGTGAGCCATTCCTCCGAGGTTACCTCTAAAGTGAATGCTCTCTCTCGGAAACTTGACCAGATCATGGCAGCTGGCTTTGCTCCTACGCCTGTAGCTCCCATTTCAACTCCACCTGAGGCATGTTCATTCTACTCTAATCCGTCGCACCAGGCGAAGGATTGTCCTATCATTGGGCAATTCTCTGAAGTTCATCCCGAGCAGGTGAACGCAGCATTCTCTAGACCGGGTAATGATCCTTATTCCAATTCATATAACCCGGGATGGAGAAATCATCCTAATTTTTCTTGGCGAGCCCCAGCTCCGAGAAATCAAGGACCTGTTGGAGGATTGCAAAATCAGGCACATTCGATGCCTCCTCATCCATCTTTCAATCAGTCCTCCAACTACCGACCCCCTCAGCATCAATTTCAGTCAGCCCCTCCTCCTAGGAATTCTGCCTTTGAGGATAAGGTTTTGACTGCTCATGGCAATCTTAAGGCCAATACTCAATTGCTGAACTCCCATTCCCAATCCA
Source organism: Betula pendula (assembly GCA_900184695.1). Taxonomy (NCBI): domain Eukaryota; kingdom Viridiplantae; phylum Streptophyta; class Magnoliopsida; order Fagales; family Betulaceae; genus Betula; species Betula pendula. Next base: position 63,891 of record FXXK01000571.1, read on the forward strand.
TCGCTAAGCTGGAAGGTCAAGTTGGCCAGCTGGCAAATGCGCTTAATCAGAGGAAGGAAGGGAAGCTGCCCTCCCAACCAGTTGCCAACCCTAAGGGACAATATATGGTCAATGGAAGTGCTTCTGATAGCGTTCCCCACGAAAAAATCCAGGCAGTCACTACGTTGAGGAGCGGCCAGGTGGTCGATAACAAGGTCAAGCTAAAGGCCCCAGAGAAGGATGATTCCCCCGTTAATCCAAATCCGCCCATCGGCAATCCAACCTTTGAGACGTCTTCTGAGCCTAGAGCTCCATTCCCTAAACGTCTCAAAGGGCCTCCTTGTGGTTTAAAGCAAGGAGAGAAATACCAAGAGATGATGGATATTTTCAAACAAGTTCAAATCAATATCCCCATCATCGATGCCATCCGACAGATCCCATCCTACGCTAAGTTTTTGAACGATTTATGTACTCAGAAGCGTAGGATGAGGACTCGTAGTCCCGAAAAGATTATCTTGACTGAGCAGGTTAGCTCACTCATTCAGCATACTATACCTACAAAGATCAAGGACCCTGGTCCTCCTACCATTTCATGTATCATTGGAGACCACGCTGTTGATAAAGCCCTTCTTGATCTGGGAGCAGGTGTAAATTTGCTACCCTTCTCGGTTTATACTCAATTAGGACTTGGAGAGCTGAAACCCACGACGGTTGTCTTACAACTTGCAGACAGATCCGTCAAGAAACCTCACGGGATAATTGAAGATGTCATCATCCGAGTGGACAAGTTCTACTTTCCAGTAGACTTCATAGTTCTTGATACAGAGCCTGTCCCTGATCCCGCCAAACTGATTCCCGTCATCCTCGGCCGTCCTTTCTTAGCTACGGCTAATGCATGCATTAATTGCAGAACCGGGGAGATGGAAGTGACTTTTGGGAATATGAAGGTGAAGTTAAACATCTTTAATGCTTTCCAGCACCCGTCGGATGCGGAGGAGTGTTTCTTTGTCGATCAGATTGAAGAAATCATAGAAGATTCACTCCCCCAAATTTTAAGTGATGCCCCATTGGAGGCATGCCTGTCTCATTTTGATGCAGAGGACTTTGACACGGAGCAATATGTCGGCGAGGTTAATTCCCTCCTTGACATTGCGGCCGCAACTGACTTTCCATCTTGGAAAGTGCCTAAGGAGCCCTTACCACTTACATCAGGCATTCCTCCCGTTTCTTCCCTCATCAATCCACCGAAACTTGAGCTAAAACAGCTTCCAGCAAAAACTCAAGTACGCCTTCTTAGGACTTAACGACACTCTCCCGGTTATCATTGCTGTAGATTTACTTAAAGACCAGGAGAGCAGTTTATTGGATGTTCTGAAAGAACATAAAGAGGCGATTGGTTGGAGTGTTGGGGACCTGAAGGGGATTGACCCCTCCATTTGTATGCATCGCATTCATATGGAGGATAACGCTAAGCCCTCTCGCGAGGTGCAACGTCGATTGAATCCCACCATGAAGAACGTGGTCATGACTGAAGTTGTAAAACTGCTGGATGCGGGCATCATTTACCCCATCTCAGACAGTAAATGGGTGAGTCCCATTCAGGTGGTACCTAAGAAGTCAAGTATCACCGTTGTGGAGAATTCGGTAGGTGATTTAATTCCTCAACGCACGACCATAGGATGGCGTGTCTGTATAGACTACCGGAAGCTGAATTCGTCTACTAGGAAGGATCATTTTCCATTGCCATTTATTGATCAAATCCTAGATTGTCTTGCCGGCCAGAGTTATTACTGTTTCCTGGATGGATATTCAGGATACAATCAATTGGCCGTCGATCCGCAAGACCAAGAAAAGACGACCTTCACCTATCCCTTTGGTACTTTTCGTATAGGCGCATGCCCTTCGGGTTGTGTAATGCACCCGCTACTTTTCAACGGTGCATGATGTATATCTTCTCGGACATGGTGGAGAACTTTTTGGAGGTGTTCATGGATGATTTTTCTGTCTTTGGACCCTCATTTGATGATTGTCTCCATAACCTTTCTCGTGTTCTTAAACGATGCAAGGAGACAAATCTAATTTTAAGTTGGGAGAAGAGCCATTTCATGGTTCAAGAAGGAATCGTTTTGGGGCACATAGTGTCCAAAAGAGGACTTGAGGTTGACAGAGCGAAGGTGGAGCTGATTTCAAAACTTCCGCCACCTACTACGGTGAAGCAAATTCGCTCGTTTCTCGGACATGTCGGCTTTTATCGCCGCTTCATCAAAGACTTTAGCAAGATTTCAAGACCCTTGTGCAATCTTCTTGCCAAGGAAACTCCTTTTGATTTTGATGAAGCGTGTCTCAAGGCGTTCGAGACACTCCGATCTCTTCTTCCTCCGCTCCTATCATGAAGACCCCTGATTGGTCTCTCCCATTTGAGATAATGTGTGATGCATCCGACTATGCCGTCGGTGCAGTTTTGGGACAGCGTATACTACACTAGCGGGGCTCTCCGAGGTGCTGAAAGCAAATACCCGCAGATTGAAAAGCTAGCCTTCGCGTTAGTAACTTCGGCCAGGAAATTGAGGCCTTACTTTCAAGCTCACACGGTTCGGGTGCTGACCGACCACCCTCTGAAAAGAGTCCTGTTCAAGCCCGACACCTCGGGGTGCCTAGAAAACTAGGCAGTGGAGTTGGGTGAGTTTGATATTGAATACTTGCCCAAAGCAGCTATAAAGGGCCAAGCATTAGCCAACTTCATATCAGAGTTTACGAGCCCTAGCAGCCAAGAAGATCAACCGGCCAATGATCTTTGGAAGATCTGTGTAGATGGGTCGGCAATGAAAAGACGAAGTGGGGCTGGCATAGTTCTAACAACCCCAGAGGGTCAAGAGATAAAGCACGCCATCCGAATGGACTTCAAGACCACCAACAACGAGGCAGAATATGAAGCCTTGATTGCAGGCTTGACGATTGCTCACGAGCTTGGAGCCAAAAATGTTAAGATCCACACAGATTCGCGCGTGATAGCGGGTCACATCCTGGGCGAATACAAAGCAAAGGCAGAGAAGATGAAGAAGTACCTTGTGATGGTCAAGGAGTTGGTGACTCGATTTGTGCACTTCCATGTGAAGAAGGTCCCCCGAGAGGAGAATATGGAGGCAGACAGGCTAGCACGAATTGGGTCAGCACAAGAAGAAGAGCTAGAGGGCTCCGAAGAACAGGTTCGGCTACTACCTTCGCCAGCCATCCTGGATGGCCCCCAAGTGTGCGTGGTACGGGATCCGCCAGAGTGGGCCAGGGAGATTTTCAGGTATATTACGGAAGGCCAACTCCCGGCAGACCGGAAGGCCGCCACTAAATACGCTTGAAAGCTTCCAAATACACCGTCGTTGATGGGTCCATTTATCGACGTGGCCTTACCCTGCCACTCCTCAAATGTCTATCCCAAGATGAAGCTGACTATTCTCTGAAGGAGATCCATGGAAGGGTATGTGGCAATCATTCCGGGGGACGCATCCTGGCCCATAAGGCCATCAGAGCAGGATACTACTGGCCGAAGATGTATCAACAGTCCATGGAAATGGTGAAAGCATGTGATAAGTGTCAGAGGTTTGCAAATGACCAGAAAAGCCCACCTGAAAAGCTCACTCCAATTACATCTCCGTGGCCCTTCTCCATGTAGGGGGTGGACATTGTTGGTCCCCTCCAGCCCGGAAAAGGGGGCGTCAAGTTCGTAGTAGTGGCGGTCGACTACTTTACTAAGTGGGTAGAAGCAGAAGCCCTCGTACACATCACCTCTCAAAACATCACCAAGTTTCTATGGAGGTCGGTAGTTTGCAGATATGGCCTCCCCCATGCCTTCGTCACGGACAACGAGAAGCAGTTCGATTGTCAAGCGTTTCGAGACTGGTGCGAAGACCTCAAAGTTAGAAACTACTTCTCTTCACCAGGGCACCCACAAGCTAATGGGCAAGTGGAAGCTACAAACAAGACCATTTTTAAAATATTAAAGAAGAAGCTTGAAGACAGGAAGGGTGCTTTGGCAGAGCAGTTGCACGAAGTCCTATGGGCCTACAGAACCACCGAAAGAACCCCCACGGGGGATACTCCTTTTGGCTTAGCCTTTGGGTCGGAAGGTGTTGTCCCGGTAGAAATGGAGCTCTCGAGTCTTCGCGTCCAGAAATACAACCCTGAGCTAAACGAATAATGATTGAAGCTGTCGTTAGACCTCTTGGACGAAAGACGAGACCAAGCAGAAGTGGTAATGGCCTTATATCGTCAGAAGGCAGCCCAGTACTTCAACCGAAGGGTCAAACCTCGAAAGTTCAAAGTTGGCGATTGGGTACTCAGGAAAGTCACTTTGGCAACTAAGGAGCGCACGGATGGAAAGCTAGCTCCAAACTGGGAGGGGCCCTACAGGGTCGTAGAGTGCAACCGACCCGGCGCGTATCATCTCGAGACTTCGGAGGGGAGGAGGGTGCCCCACCCTTGGAACGCAGAGCACTTAAAGCGATATTATCAGTAATCTCTCGCACTTTTGAAGTTGTATTTTATTCACTGACGAAAGTTCGTCTTTCTTTTGTTGTTTTACTTCTTTGTCCCATGTACATTTGAACGACGTAAAGAATGTGATATGAACTAGATGAAATCTCCCCATCCAAGCGCCAAGTCCGCCATTTTGGTTCCGTCATTGAGGTCAACGACCCCTTGACATGCCGAACCCTGATCGAAAGATCCGCGCACCGTCATTGAGGACCATGACCCTCCATTGACATGCCATGCGTGTGATCCTAGATCGCCACCTGGTTCCGTCACCGAGGTCCGGTCAACGACCCCTTGATATGCCGAACCAAGATCGAAAGGTCCGCGCACCGTCATTGAGGTCTACGAGAACCCTTTGACATGCCGTGCGTGTGACCCTAGATCACCACCTGGTTCCGTCATTGAGGTCTGGCCAACGACCCTTGACATGCCAAACCAAGATCGAAAGATCTGCGCACCGTCATCGAGGTCTAGAACCCTTTGACATGCCGTGCGTATAATCCAAGATCAAGATCATGGTTCCATTATTGGGGTCGCGACCGACCCCTTGACATGCCGAACCTAATATACTGAACTGAAGCTGGGGACCTAAAAATCAATGGCCAACATCTCAACCTCAAAAGTTTGGCACCCCTCTTCAGAATGCAAACATGGTCGCAGCACATGCGGGCAAAGCAAGGTAAAATAAAACCTCTTCATTTTTATCCACTCCTTGAAAAGCATGTACAAATAATGTGTTTGCATGCGGGCAAAGCAAGGAGATAAAAATATCATGAATGACTCGTCTCATTTCAAAAAGGAAAGGGGGAGGGGGGGGGGAATACATAACGGAATCAACAAACAAGAACGAAAAGCTCAAAGGCATTCTTACCAAACATAATAAAACAAAGGAAAAATGCCCAAACAGAGGCAACAATATCGACAAGCCACGGGTCACCAACCCTTACAAAAACAAAAACTAAGCGTAAAGAGGAAGGACAAGAGAGTGAAGCAAACTAATAGCTTCCCCTCTAATCTTCATTGGTGGAGAAACCGCCAGCGATGTAGGCATCCAGTCCATACTCCCCCCATCATCATGCGCCGATCGCGCAACTTCTCGCGCAATGGACGAAGCTGCCCTTTGAGGCGGCGAATCTCCGCCTCTAGGCAAGCCACTCGGTTCTCCAAGCGGCTGAGCCTTACCCCCTGGCGAAAGTCACCGGCCTTAGCTTCCTTCGGCGTTCAGCGCTCCCTGCTGGGCTCTTCCTCCGAAAAAGCATATTCCGCACCCGGCGTTGGATGGCCTTGGCCATCCTCCAAGGCCCCGTTGCCCTCATTGTGAGCGGCGGGGTCCGACGCCTCCTCTGCCGGGTTCGAAGGGCCCTCCAGTCCACCTTCCCCTGCTGGGCCGGGCACTACCCCCGGAATGAAGAAGGGATCGCTGCCGGAATGGCTGGCAGACCCTGAGAAGCGATTGAAAGACTCGGAATCCGAAACTACTACCCTTGGAACGACGAGAGCCGCTTGGAGGTTCAAGTGCTGGGATTCTTCGGGCCCCACTTCGACGTGCACCCCCGTCCATGGAATGAGATTTCTGAAAAAGAGGAAAAAGAAGAGAGAGCGTGTTTTTAGCAAATAACAGGAAGAACGAAGAGTAATGTTGAAGAAATGGTACGTGCAGGCTTCCCTTAAATAGGCACACCAGACCTGGAGAACCCAACAGGCGCGCCTCTTGGGGAGCTGCACCATTGATTGCACAGCTTACCAATACCAATGCCCCAGAACGAGACCCTTCAGATTCCCGAAATGGAATAACTGAACGACGCCTCGTTCTGATCAAGCACGAAAGCACCTGAACAACATTCCAAATCACGTCGCATAAGGATAAGAAGCAGAATCAGATGACAGAACAGAGCCAAAGAATCTCATTATGAAGATCAGGCTTAGTCTTGTCATAAAAGCAGCAATGGAAGGAAAAGTGAGGGGCCCAGTGCCAATCCAAGTTATGTTCCAATAAGGAGCTATAGTGGCACAAAAAATAATAAGTATATTAATTCATGACGCGACAATACAAGTTCGTAAACAAGGTATTATATACAATTAAGAGGGGATGCGCTCCCACTAGTAGGGGGTTCGGCACCGCATTCACTGCCAGCCCCAGCACCGGACTCATCCCCAATTCTTGATACATTACTAGGTCCGGCCCCAGTTTCACCTCTAACTGCTGGCCGAACCCTAGCTATGGGGGGAGGAACGGACCACAGGGCACGAGCATCTGGCAGCTCTTCCACCCCGATCGCCTGAAGCTCGCCCAAGGCTCGGGGGTCGGGCTGAATTTCTTCAATTTTAATGATGGGCACTCTGCATTTCAATTGCTCATCTGCCGCCATCGCTCGAAGGGTCTCAAATCCCCACTCGAACCCATGGATCCAGGTAAGGTTCCTGACCACGTGCACCACGTTGAGCTGATTCTTGTACCTCTTCGCCAACTGGTTCGCCTCTCGATGCTTCCGCATCATATGATCTGCCATTTCGGTGGCGGCCTTTTCTTGGTCCTGAAGGTCGTTATTTGCTTTCTTCAGTGCCGCCATCTTCTCCCGCAACAAGGTAAGCTGCTCTTCAGCAATTTCCAACCCCTTCCGTGCAGAGCTACACTCGGCCTCCATGGAACGGAGATTACGAGACAAGTCCAAAACCTCTGCTTTGAACCCCGCAATTAGCCTTTTCTATTCGTCGATGACCCCCTACATCCATGACGAACGACCCAATAACTCAGACTCCAATTGCGTCGACCTTGCAAGCCTAGCTCGAAGATCAGACATCTCCTCCCTAAGCCCGGAATTGACCACGTCAAGCCGGAGTACATCGGAGGTCAGCTCATCGATCTTCGCTTGCCCAGCATCAACAGCCAAGCGAAGCTGGTCATACTCGGAGGACTTCGCCTCCAAAACTTCCTGTCTTTTCAAAGCTTCAAAAAGCTCCTTGTCATGACTGGTCGACCTCTCTTCTAGCTTGAGATTCCTAGCCCTTAAAGCCGCGATCGTGGACCTAGCAGCCACAAGCTCCTCCTCCTGAGCCTCCAGCCTCCTCTTCCACTCAAGGAATGAGTCCTGGCTAAAATGTAGATGTTTGCCGAGCGAATCCACGGCAATCAGAGAACCCTGCAAAAAAAAAAAAAAACGAACAAAGTTAACAGGCAATCCAAATTTCAGAGGGACCAAAACGAATAACAACAACCATGCGGCATACCTCGATTTGGTGGCGAAGGCCAAGGACAGGATCTTCTTGGGAACCGACTGCCTCCCACCATGCGAGACCGTTGCTGGAAGTCACTTCTTCAACTCCGGGGCCCGAAACCTCGAGTTCACTTTGGACCTTTGAATGGTCCCGGACCTCAAGAGCGATGACCTCCGCACTCAAACTAACACCGACAGTAATGGGTTCGATACCTTCCTGATGGGGAACTCGCAAATCCGAAAGTTCGGGCTCATTTCGAACCTCTAGGGGGTCCTGAACCTCGAAGGGGACCGCCTCCATCGCCGACATATTTCCTGCTATGAAAGGTTCGGTTTCCCCCTGATCGGCCGCCGCCATTACACCCTCGATTTCAGAAATAGAGGCCGGTTCGGTCGTAATAGCCTCTGCCTCGAACCCCTCCGAGGCTGCCGCGGGACCGACCCTCATCTCTTCGATAGCCAGCTCCATGGCCGACGTTTGGGGGGTGATAGACGGCAGAGCCGCACTCTCCCCGTCACCTTCAATAGAGGGAACAACCTCGATTGAAGGCCCCGAACCCTCATCTACGAAGAGGACGTTGACGCTTCGAGCTTTCTTCATCGGTGGGTACATCTTGATAAACTCCGCATACTCGTGACTTTCCGCTCCCCCCTCTTTGGGGAACGGGGAAGGGTCCACCTTCTCCGAAGGCTCTGCAACTTTTCTTTTGAAAACATGAGTCCTCGCCACCAGAGGAACGTCGTCCTCATCATCATCCGGGCTGTCGTCAAGAACGATTGGACCCTCTACAATCTGGGGGGCGTCCCCTCTCGGTGAATCTCCCTCAACAGACAAAGAAAGAGAGATCGATCCTTCGTTGGAAGAGGCGGAGGGTTCGGCCTCCTTAATTGGGGCAAGGCTCAGCCCTTTAGACCTCGTTCGCCTGGTCGAACCTTCTACCTTCCCTTCCCTCTTTGAAGGGAAAAGCGTATCTGGAATATGGGCCATTCCGCCGCACCTATGCGCAGAAAAGCCTAGGTAATTCTGCAAATTGGCGGGACGGAGCAGAAATCCCAAGTTCAATTGTTCTCCCTCCGCCTCCATACTCACTGTAGACCAAGCCACCATGCAGTCGACTCTATCCCGTTGGGCGGCCGTCAACTTCAGTTTTGGAAATGCTCTCTTCGATTTTGAGTCCCCCCATTGACGAAGAACCCGAGCCTCTAGCGGGCGGTCCCACAAAATGGGAGGAAGCTCCCACCCCAAGCCAGAGACAAAGAAGGAAGATGTCTCAAAACGGGGGTTACTTTGCCATGTACTCGGAGAGGAAAAGAACTTCCTATCCCGACCCTGCAAAGTCCAGGTATGGCCGTACTTGACCGGACCGAATAGGTTCACAAACTCCGAAGCGGTCAGTTGTTGGCCATTCCCTAGGACCATTGGCCATGCTACGCAGCAGGCCACCACCTGCCGCCATGTGCCGGCCTTGAGCTCCGTGGGGGCCATCTCCAGGATATGCAATATTTCGCAAGCCACCTGGGAAAAGGGAAGCTAGAGCCCAGCCATAAGAGCTTTCTCAAAAGCGCACACTTCGTGCTCCAAAGTATTCCCGAAAATATTCTCATTGGGCCCCGGAATCTGAATTCTCACTCCGTCGGGAATCTCATAAGTTTTTCTCAACCTTTCAACATCCTTCGGCTCCAAGGTGGTCCGCCAAGTTTCGGGGGCCGCCGAAGCATCCAACCTTGAAGGTTTCGAGGGCTTCGAGGACCTTGAAGATTTTGAAGATTTCTTAGGCATTATGTCAAACAGGAGAATGCTAAGTTGAAAGCGAAAGGCAGGGAGGGTCAGCTGCTATAGAAAACCTTTGAGGAGTTAACCGTGACGGCTAGGGATCCTTCGCGGAGAAGATAAGAAGGAATCTTCCTCGAAGCATACCTACACGCGTCAAAACTGGGTACCTCCGAGAAAAGATGTGGGCGAAATCTAAACACGTGTAGCAGCGTTAATGGCAACACACTACCCCGTGTCCCCACAAACGACGGTTCATTCCTGAAATATAATAAAATCCTTCTGCCATTTTCGGCACACGGCGCGAGAAATTTTAGGGGGTAACTGTTGGGGGTTGGGCCAAAACAACCATGTCGGCCCATATCTGATAACTGCTGAATGTTACACATTCAAGCCCCTTAACTGGCATATGTTAAGCCTTAGTTTGTATTGTAATTTAATATTTTGTTATGTTTTAGTGTTTACTCTATTTTGTAGGGCTTAATAAAGAACACTAACAATTCTATCAAATTCGGGCTGAAAATACATCAACTTTTGCAAAGCTGATGACCAATGACCTTTGCGCACTCTTTTGATCATAACTCCTAGCTCAAAACTCCGATTGAGGCAAAGTCAAGGGCATTGGAAAGAGGACTCAAAGAGGAAAAATTCATCAAGCCAAAACTGAAGCAGAAAATGGACGCTCGAGCGCCCAAAACGAGGATCGAGCGTCATCAGCAACTTGTTTTCGAGCGTCAAAAAGTGGTGATCGAGCGTCCACGGTTCCAGATCAGTTCCGTCACTGACCTCCACGTACTGTTTTGACCATATCTCCCAGTAAAAATATTGGATTGAGTCAAGGTTAGAGGCGTTGGAAAGAAGACTTCCAGACGCACAAAAGCTATTTTATGCAAAAGATCAGATTCAGACGTCTTGGTGGTCAAAAATGCCGGTGAAGTTCCAGAACTTTCTGGAAACGCAAATATTAGAAAATATCTTAAAACCCAGAAAAGTTATCAACAATTGCGGCTTGCCAGCTATGGTGGGCGCCGAAATCACATCCTAGAGGACTCTAAAACAGCTGGATTAGATTTTTAAGCCATTGATCTTTCCTTAAAGAAAGATCAAACTCCTCTGCCTCTATATATGTATTTTGTTGTCCGAGAAGAAAGGGGGGAAGCAGTGGGCTTCTAAGTGTTCTGTACAGCTCGGTTTTGCTTAGTTTTTGTTGTAGTTTTTAGTTTAGTTTTCATTATTTTTGCTTTGTACATAGTGTAGAACTCAACCCATAACTCCAATACTCCTTAGGAAATGGATTTCTTCAATTTCAATGAAGAAACCCAAATCCTTGAGGGGATGATTCCTATTTAGGGTTTGAAGTAATTTTTCCATGGGGTTATGGTTTGAGGTAGATTGTATTTAGGTATGGATTTTGTATAATGGTATAATGATTGCATTTGCTTAAGGATTTGTTCTTAAATGAAATACCATTTGAGATAGAAAATTGTTCTTTGTCTATGAAGAATTGTTTGAGTCTTGAATGATTACCATGCTATGCAATGATGCTTTTTTGACTTAATGTTATGTGAGTTTGATAGGGCATGCTAGGGACCACAACTCAATCTATGTTAGTTTAACTTAGAATAGGTGGAAAGAGGGGTGGAAACCTATGATGCCTTATGCTTATTTCATGATAATTGGGTAGGCTATTAAGAGGACTTATATCGCATGCTAGGAAACACGAGTTATCTCACATGTAGGTTTAGATTTCTGTCATTTAAATTTATGTCATTTAGGTGAGTGACTAGTGCGTACCTATGATGCTTTATCATTTTCTTTTGATAGTATTTTCATGTTGAGATCGTTGTAAGGATTGACAACCTTTACACGCTCGTATTATGCCTTTGTTAAAAATTCCATGCTAGATACAATCTGCATTCTATCTTTATCTTTACTTTACATTCGTTTACATTTATGTCTTTTACACTTAATATCATTTACATTTATGTCATTTCAATTATGTCATTTAAAGTTTATGTCATTTATCTTTAAAGTCATTTATGTTTATGTCTTTTAGTTTTAAAACAAAACCCTTTTGTTTCACGAGTTGAGCCGGAGAACACCTCGAAGGCTCGATGAACGACCATCACAGTCTCTGCGGATCGATACCCTCTTTTTAGAACTATCCTGCAAAGGTGTGATCTAACGCGAGCGGTTAATTATAAATGTAAAATCGGTAGCGCTTGCGCGACTATCAATATCCCCTTTTCTTGGGAACGGCCCATAGATAAGGGGACAGAACCTACACATATGTATTCGTCGATCTTCATCTCAAGGGTCGGTTAGCGCACCGAGGTTTCCCCCATCCCTCAAGGTTCGGCTCCTGGATGAAGGGTGTAATGATTCTTGATGGAGAGAGGACAAGGTCCATTATGGCTAGCATTTAAGGCAGTCGGCCTTGGTTGCTGCTCCCGCATGTTTTCGAGGTCTACCTGCCCCTCAAGACGTGATTGACGTGACAAGCGGACAAAGGCTCGGATGACGTGGGCCAGTAATTACGCGACACACGGAAGGGTCATTAATGGATCTCATGGGCATAGAAGACAATAAGAAACTTAGGGTCCCACCACAGAGGTTCATTAAATGAGCCTCGGGGAATCCGCCACTATATAAGAAGCAGGATAAGGTTCGGTGCGAGGTATGTAACAAAAAACCCTAAAGAAAAATATTGACTTAGGCATCGAAGCTATCCCCCGCCGACAACCCCCGGCAAGTTCTTGTGTCTAACGTTTTCTGTGTTCTCAGGTCCACGCGCAGTCGGAGTTGGAAACTGTCTCAACAATATTAATTGACATTCATTCAAGAAACTTGATAGATCATACTTAGGATTCATAAATCATATTACATCTTAGCTTTACTTAATTTAGGTAGATGATTCATGCAACCTAGGATGGGTTATTCGTGATTCTTGGTGATATGTATGTTGTTTAGGGATTGTATAGGCCATGCTAGGGAATATGGATCATATCACAAATAGTGTTTAGGTGATCGATCCGAATTAACCTAAGATGATTTATCATTTTCTCCAAAACAAAAGTATTTTCTTGCCGATGCCGTCGTATGATTGACAACCATACACGCATCATATTGTGTGTATATTGAGAATCCCACATAAGTACGCATATGATCATTGGTATGAGGTTTATGGTGGATTCAACCCCTATGTTTCTTTCTTTGTATTTCATTACGTGTTTATGCTTTAATTTAGTTTTCACAACAACCCAATATCTTTCTGAGTTAGATTAGAATTAATTCTAAGTAATTGATAAACATCCATCGAGGTTCGATACCCTCAAAAATAGCCATATCCTATAAAGGATTCGTCCTATTGCGAGTGGTCTTTTATAATTGATCCGTAAAATCCATATCAGGTACCATCTTCGTTCTTAGCAAAAATTAAGGTACCCCTATGATAAAAAATGAAACTGAGGTGGTTTTGAATAAAGACTTTAAACCACAAGGGCAAAAAGGTATACACCCAATTTTTGTAATATTTGTAGGCAAGTGGAGGGCTTTTTTGAAGAAAAAAAAATTGGATGAAGAGACAAGGGGAGAGAGAGCTGGACTACACTACTATCCCTACCTCTTTAATTCTATCAATTGTTGATTAATATTTGACTAAATATCTAATTTAACTACAACTTATACTTATAAATAATTATTTATCACACTAGGATTTATTATTACTATTTTACTACTCAAATCTCATTAACCTTCTTTGAATTTATTTTATTTATTAATCAATCATCACGCTAATATTATTATTAATTACGCTTATTTCTATTAATTCAAATTGCTTCAAGGTTAATATTGATAAACTCTTTAATTAATTTTTTAAGCGTTACAGATTAAAAGTTGCATTTTTTATCCAATAGTGGAGTAGCATCCGTCTTAGCCTTATCATACAAGGGACATGGGTTTAATCATTACATTTTAAAAAAATCTCTCATATTTATTGTATTTCAGTCCAGATTAGGGGCAATACACTCTGAGCTACTTTTCATCTTTTTAATGAACTTCGATTTAGTTGAAATTTTGTAAATAGATAAAGGACTCTGAGACAAGCTTTTTGAATTTTGATTCGACCCATTTCGAGTTTGTTTGACCTAGTTTTGACTAACCCAAAGTTTCAAGGCCATTAAGCTCCTAAATTGCTTTTGACTTTTTCATTCTTTTTCTTCTTCTTTTTCTTCTTCTACGGTCTGCATCTCTCAATCTTGGGTTCTCTCTCAAAATCAGCATCTCACTCTCACGATTAGGTCTCTTTTTGTAATACCCCAAATATTTATTTATTGGATAAATAAATATTGGGGAAAATG
>FXXK01000571.1:83653-187140 GCA_900184695.1 Betula pendula
TAGGACGGATACGCGACAGTGAGAATCAAAAGGGGACTTTAAGCAATCAAGGTACGCGGGCTATCTTGTGATAGTATTTTTATTAATAATGACCCTGCACATTTTATGCGTAACCTTTTTAAAAGGAAACCTGGGTTATCTTTTGAGCATCTCTTGAAATAAATAAATAACGTTTTATGCATGAAAAGTGTGACTTGGATACCTTCTACAAATATTACCTCAAATAATGCACATTTAAATATTGCGTTATTATGAATACATGAAATGAATTGCTTATATGGATGTGTAAAATGAGATGAAGTGTGAAATGAATGATGAATGGTGACACTTGTACCGTGTGTGTGCAATTTAATAACTTTAAGGCAGTGCAACACAACCTTGATTGGGGTGTGGCCTTATTGGCCGTTAGTCAAAAATAAAGGGGACTAGGCTAGGAGGGTTCCATAGAGAGGGGATAAACGGACCAATCCTTGTTGAAAGGTGATGTGCAGGACAAGTACAACCTTACTCTGGGGGTTAAACAGAGCTATAGATGTTTATATGATGAACTAGCCTTGCTTTGTAGATGACACAAGTAGCGGCAAGCAAAGAAATGATAAATATTTATACAAAGCTAATTTATATGAACTAAATGTGTTTGCAAAAATAAATGATTTTCAATACTTTTATTTGCATATAAACTGTTCACAGTTACACAATATATAGCACCGAATTACTTGCTTATTAAGCGGTGAACTTATCCTTTACTTTCTCCACCTGTAAAACATTTGTGTTTTACAATGTAGCCAGTTAGGTCTTTGAGTTACAAGGATCATGATGCGGACACAACCATTTGGAGTTATGATTTGGATCTAGTAACGCTTGAGGACACATTGCAAAGTTTCAGAAATCGCTTATGGTAAATAGCCTCCGACCACCACCAAAACTCCCAAAAAACTAGCTCTAATCCCACTTATCTTCCTAATCTACTTCGAGGTTGCCGGCGGCCCCTACGGCGAAGAGTCTGCAGTCGGGGCCGCTAGGCCTCTCTTTGCAATCCTTGGCTTCTTCATCTTACCCTTCATATGGAGCATCCCGGAGGCCTTTGTCACCGTCGAGCTTGCCACCACCTTCCCCGGCAATGGCGACTTCGTCATCTGGGCCCACTAGGCCTTTGTTGTGTTTTGAGATGTATTTATATATAACGGTTTAGCATAGAAATACTTTATAGTGATGATGTATATATTGTAGAGATTTCAGTTATTGTAATGATTCTTAGTAACTGCTCTTGTTATAATTTTTAATGTTGGTGGAAATATTATGGATTTCCGTTGTGTAGTATTCTTTTTTGACGAATAGAGATCCTGAGTCTTATTCCGGGTGGAATGGGACTAGAAGGCGAACTGTGAAATTAATTATAAGTTAATTAATTTTCTCGAGGCGTTACACTCTCTCACTCTCGGACTGTTGCGTGAATCAATTGGTTATGTAACTAGCTTGGATGCTTCCTTTGCCTAGTCAAAAAACCGGATTTGACAGAAGAGAAGGGAAAAAGAAAAGAAAGAAAAGAGAAGAAAAGAGAAGGAAAATAGAAAGAAAAGGGAGAGAGGGTGTGCGTGAGTGACCGAAAGGGCTTAAACCATGTGTTTTCTTTTCCCACATTTTCTTGTCTTGAAAAAATTGATTATTTGGTCCACACCATATTTATAAAGTAAATACAAAGCTAGTGTTCAATAAATAACATATATTTGTACCTTGGGGTATTTTGGTCTTTCAACCATGTACCACCCTTGTATCAAAAAATACCCTAGAGCACTATTACTGAAAAAACGTTTTTTACAATAAAATTGCATTCCATGTTAGCATGCAGGATTTCTGATTTCTAGAACCATCGATGAATATTAAAACGATCATAACTTTTTTGATATTAATCGAAACGATGATCTGTTTGTACCATTGCATCGAGCACGAATTTTTCTTGTGGTAACAAGTGCCCAGTTGTATTTAGGACTTGTTAAAATAACTCAAAAAAATTCGTAATCCAACAGGCCTGCTGTAAAATTTTACAGCAACATTGTCTGGAACGTAAAATCAATTAAAAATAGCAAACGATCTCCAAATGACTTGAAACTTTCCAGTTGAGATCTTGACATGTCGTAGAACATGTTCTAGGTCTTAAACAAGAACTTTCATTTCCGGAGATCATTGGAAAAAATCCAAATACAAGCAATAGAAAAACAGTAAAACAGTTTTCTAAAACTTTTCTTCCACATGTATCTAATAAAGTAGGCTCTAATACCAATTGTTGGGAATATAAGTGCAAATCAAAAAATTCGTTGTAGCGGAAAAATAATATATTCCCTACTCAAGATCTACTCTATGAAGAACATGCGAAGAACATTGCTATTAATAATTTAAACTAGCAAGAACATAAAATTACTTACTTGCTAACTAGAGCCACGCCTTGGCTATATGAGCGACGAATCTTCTCCTCGATGAACGCTTCAAGAACTCCTCAGATCTTTTCACCAATGACTAGAAATAACCAAGAATGTGGGCTCTTTCTAGCTCTTTAAAATTTTAACTAAGCTCTCCGAATAAATATTCAAAGAGTGCTTGCAATTCTTTTGCAAAAGCTAAAAGAATTGTATTGGAGTGTTTTTTGACTGAGCTACAGGGTTCTCTATTTATATTCTTGAAAGGAGTAGCAAAGAAACTGAAAAAGTAATGTGGGACAGCAAGCAAGGGGTGGACGGCTAAGGTTTGCAAAACCCTAGCCTCCACCTCCTTAGGATATGACGCATGGGCCAAGGAAGATTTCCCTTGCCTATGTGTCACTTACTAGGTGCACTAGGCTTGGGTTTATCCCAAACCCACCTCTCCCACTTATTTCTTTCTTTGTACAGTTTTTCCTTTGAGCCTATATTTTATTTAATTAAAAACAACCTGCTTATTAAAATAATAAGCTCATGTTTAAATAAATAAAATAATTTGTTCAATAAATAAATAATAGGCCTGCCCATGGTTAATTTACAATAGCTTGATGAGGGACCTAAAGAGAAAAATATTTTCGGCTCCAATAGTATCCGACTATCCTGAGTCACTATTAATTATAATTAACACAACTACATAATTGTTACTGTACTCTAGAAAATATTCTTGATTAAATCAACAAAATTCTCTTTGACATTTACCACAAGTATGATTCCTTCATAAAGTCCTCCTAGAAGAATAAGGACTGAGATACTATCACACTATATTCTCTACCTCTTAATCCTTGCCTACCAGATTTCTATTCTTTTATTATTCTCTCTCATGTGAGTGTTTACCCACTAGGTATATATTTTGGAGTTAGCCTTACCAAAATGCTTTGATCAAAGACTTTAAAATAATACTGAATAAAATCCTATTCAAGGAGAGACTTCTTATCCTTCTTTCCAAAGAAAGGATTTGGATTCCCTATTGAGAAAACTCTACTCACGATGTTACATGTGATCACCCAATCACAAAGACAATGTTAACCTCAAACAGATAAGGCCTCAGTCTACAATGTGTCAAAGCAAAAACACTTGACATCTGAGTTTGCTTTTCTCTCAGGATTTAGAATCTCAAATATAAATAGTCTGAGAGTTATATCTTTTCTAAAGACAGCATTTTAACAGAAAAGAAAACTCCTGATCCGTTCAATGTATACCACCCTATATACCTACACATCAACTCGAAGTATTCATTTCGCCTGATTAAAGTAAATCTCACAATTGATGCGTAATAGTCTCACTTGATGGAATGTTCAGTTCCATCATGACTGCGAACAAATGATTTCAGAGTACAAGGCTTATGGTCTTAGACCTTGTGTAACAAAACTTTACTCACACCCATAGACCATATTCAATGCATTCCTTGGACCTTTCGTATGGGAATAATCATAAAGAATCATACAAAAGACTACATGTCATATGCTCAAATATATTTATGTAATGAATAATCATTTATTTATTACAAACTACAAAGTCAATCATATCACAATCTTGGAATTTAGGGTATAATCTCCAACATTACTAGAATGTCTAGCTTTCTTTCCATGGTAGCCATTTGAGTTTGAACTCCCCCATTTAAGCTCACTTCGTATACACCTTTCCTTTTGAGTCCTTGTTTCTCTCTGAATGAGAATTGTTGGGTGTTCTCGCTTAAAGTCTCAAAGAATTCTATGGCTTCTTCACTACTTTTCTCCATCAGCATGCTTCCACAAGCTGACTCTATAAGACCTTTATTAGGATTATCTAAACCCTTATAGAATGCATGTACCTGATCTTCTTGGGATAAGTTGTGATATGGGTATTTTAGAAGTAGCTCGTTGAGGTGCTCCCACGGCTCAAAAAATAGGTCTCCATCTTTTTGTTGGAAGGTCTGAATCTCCCTTCTCAGTTGCCTAGACCTTTGGGCTGAGAAGAATTTCTTGAGAAACTTTGTTGCCAACTCTCCCCAGTTGTGAATAGAACCTACAACCAAACAATTCAACCACAGCTTAGCATTATCTTTTAAGAAGAAAGAAAAGAGAATTAACCTGATTCCTTTCGCATTTAAGCCATGGATGTTCTGTATTTTGCAAAGGTCAAAGAAGTCCCGAATGTGTAGATAAGGATCCTCCGTAGGTGTGCCTCTACAGTGTGGAACCATATTGAGCAGGTGAGGAGACAAATTAAAATTGTTCTGCATATTCGGCTGGAAAGCAATGCACGATGGCTGATTTAGATTCTGTGGAATAAAGGAATTTTTCATTGGCTTTCGTTCAGGTTGATTTTCTCCATTAGCTTCTGCCATCTCTTCCTCAACGTCAAAGTCTTCTTCTATATCAGACTCTTCTCTTTGTCTTCAAGGTTGTCAAATAGTGCGTTCGATCTCTGGATTGTATAGAATGATGTCTAAATTCTGAGATCGACGACCTTGCATAAGCGAGGAACAATTCTGCAGTGGATAGTAGCTTCAGTGCTGCTATTTTGGAGAAAGGCACTCGAGCTGCTGAGAATGGCGCTTGAGCCTTCTTATGGTGCGCTTAAGCGCTCTGCTTTAGAACCTGAATTTGCAGAAATAGATTGTTGCTAGATCAAATCTCTGTAGAAGGTAGAAAAGAAAATTAGGAATTGATTAGATCAAATTTAAATAAAAACGACTAAACTAAAGGAAAAACTTTTAAACATAATTTAACACAATCTCCAGCAATGGCGCCAAAAACTTGTTGTACAAATATCCACCTAAATATATAGGCAAATAAATGCACATTTTACTCGCAAGTGCACAAGATCAAAATGATAGTATAGACGGCAAATACGAAATCATTCCCACGAGGATTAGTAAAATATGTTTAATAATAATTTCCTGAATAGATATTTGGAATAAAATGAGATAAAAATATTGAATTAAAATAATAAGAAGATAAAGTAGGGCTTCGATATCCACCACTAATCATACTCAATTAAAATTAACAATATGCACAATGCTACAAAGCAAATCAAGATACTTAATGTTTGTCAACCTAAGGGCATGGCATCTACTCCTTAGACTATTGATCTCCCTAAACAACGAATTAGGCATGGCATCTACTCTAATTCTTTTATTTCTCAAAAGATTTAGCATGGCATCTACTAAATTATTATTTGAGAAAGCATAAAACTATGGAGATCAACAAACACATGAAGCCTAGAGCATGGTATTTACTCTGGTTTTCCATGTTGATTAATCCAAGAACCTGTGATGGGGTTCTTTTGTCACTCTATTATGCTTAGGACTCAATCATTGAAATTGACCTAAATAACAAATTCATACCACATGCATACGATGATCAAGCATAAACAGATGAGGAATTCAATAAAACCGGAAATAATCAAGTTAAGCATCAAGACATGACTTGTAGCAAGGCAAATTGAATTCTTAAAGAGATATGATTAGGGCTTCAATCGAGCCTTAACTAAAGTATTAGCTACACATAATTCAGATGAAAATCATCCTCATAAGAAAATAATAAAGAAAAACTAAGAAAACCCTTCTCTAATGCAGCTCAGATCCGTTCCTCAAGCTTGTGTATTTGTTTTGGACGACTTAAGGGTGTATTTATAGAGTTTTAGACCAACCCTAGTCGATTTTGTGTAGCCCACAACTCCAAATTCGACTTGGACTTGGATTATAAACTTTTCAAAATAAGGTTCTGCCGATACTCTGTTTCAGTGCACGAAAGCACTCGAGCCCCTTGGTTGGACCCTCGAGCGCAAGGGCGCTTGAGCTTCTGGATTATGCGCTCGAGTGGCTTTGCCTTCTATGGTGCGCTCGAGCTCCTGAATGGTGCGCTCGAGCGGCTCTTCTTCAGCTTTTCAACAACAAGTCTTCTAAACTTGAAACTTTGATGGAATTGAGTGCTTTTCTTCTAAAACCTACAAAATAAGGGAAAAACACAAAAACACACAAAACATTATACTATAATGAAACTAAGAGATTAACATATGTGAATTAAAGAGTTTGAATGTATAATATTCATCACTTATCATACCCTACTCAAGGCATTTGATGAAGGGCAAACATATTTTCCTTTACACTTCACCCTGATCTCCTTATACGAGTGTCTGATAGCTTTGAGGATGTCATCAATATTTGATTGACCGTTTACTTCTTTATTTAGTAAACCAAGTTCCTTCAACTTGACAACTTCATTGTTAATTGATACAACTCTCCCCACTCCTATACTTGTTCCTATTTTGAGAAGCTGATTCTTCTTCCCAAAATGTGCTTCAATATATCTTAGCATGTCTGACGCATACCGGTAAAACTCTAGCTTTCCATAAAGTTCTGGAGTAACTTATGTTAGGATATAATCTCTAACGGTACTATTTATATAGTCCTATTGAGTATATCTATCTATCACTTCCTGTTCGGAAGTCCTGGGTAAGTCAGACAACTCTGCATCATTAGGTGCCCTTCATGTGTCAAAGACCTGTCGTATGACCTCTTATAGTCTTCATAATTATACTGAGACAAAATAATAACCAGACCAACAGGTAATATGGACAGATCATTTGGAGTGAAAACTGAAAAAATTAAAGAACATTATTAGGGCATGATTTAGCAATCAAATAAAATATGCAGACCTAAAGAAAAACATATGATATTTTAAAAGCAACGACAATTTAGTCCCGTAAATTAAAAACACCCTCCGCATGGAGCAAGGCTCAAGGCCAAGATAAGATGTTCTTAACCAGCCTGACTAGGCATGACCTTAATATCATCATTAATACTAGTCAGTCATTAATAAATATCATTAATACTACTATGCCATTAACAAACTACCAGTTTTACCACAGTCTCTAATTTTAGGATAACATAGCTCCAAGGGGAGGTTAATACCCTAAATTGCTCAAGTGAATACCATCAAGTAGATTCGTTGTGATTATCAAGTAACCCCATGACAGCGTGGTCATTCTTGATACATAATCACTTCTCATCTATCCTTACCGGAAATCTACCCGTAACCAATAAAATAAAAACACCCTCCACATGGAAGCAAGGCTCAAGGCCAAGACAAGATACTTCTACGTTAATCTTACTGTAGACCTATGATGGAGACTGTTAAGATTCAAAGAACCTTTTTTCTCCCACTTGATATTTTAAACTAATGGGTTTTATTCTCTTGTCTTTTGAATTGAATTATCCTCCTAATCTTATAAGTGATTCTAACAAAGTTAAAATCCTTATCCTATTAGATATTCTAATTTCTTAGAATATTAAATCAAATCTATTCCTTAAATATGAGCTTACCTTTCCATGACATGGATGTCTAATATAGAATTCGTAAACCATCTCCTAAGTATGAGCCAATTATTCTTAAGGTCCTAGGAGTTTTCAAATCCTACTCCCACTAAGAAAATCCAACCCTTAATCTTTTCTCAATTTCGGACATACCTTTCCATTATTTGAAACATCCTATCAAAACAATCCTTAGCCATAAGTTTCCTAATATAGTTCTTAAACATATTCCAACTAGGTTGTATGTTTAAGTTTTGTGAATAAGATCACAACCAGCTCCTTTAGGAAATTATGTACCAAAATTGTAGGTCAAAGAATATTTGGATTAATCCTTAGGGTTCCTGGATTAGGGTTAGAGTTTTAGGAAAACCCCTAATCTTTCCATAGGCTTGCCGCCCCTAGGACATGTTCCATCCTAAGTATTGCACCTTTAAGGTGACGACACGGCCCCCACCACCAAGTGGTGCCTCCATAACCATAGATTAAATCAATGGCTATTACTCATTGCATAGTTATGAGCAAAAGTCATGACGAAGCATGCATAAAATTATAATGCATCCAAAAAAAAAAATTTGAATGCAAACATGTTTCAATAAAATAAAAAATAAATATTCATTGACAACATGCAAACCATGCATTCAAAATTAACAAGACAACATTGATTTCATTCCATGTGTTTTAACTTTAAACTCTAGAATTCAAGTGTTTCCTTTTAAAACATATTTAATAAACTTGAAAACCTATTTCTTTTTTTATCACAAATACTTTATATACCACCTATATATAACATATTCCATAATCAAAGAAATTTCTTTCCATGATTACGCACCAAAATAAAATATTACAAGCTTAAAAATGTTCCAAGAATTTAAAATTCCAAAATTGGTGTGTACATTTGGAAAACCTTGAAACTGTGCTTAGAAAAAATTCAAAACACCGATCTAAATTTTTCAACGCGTCAACCAACCTTTTTCAATGCGAAATCAATTGTCATATTAATTTTTAAGCACACACAAGTAATGTGAAATAAAATTAAAACAAAACAATTGCTGCTGGAAATCTGAAATTCCAGAAACTGTCAACGAATGAAAAACGGATCAAAAACCCTTCGAAGAAAATTCAAAACCTGAATCCGATTTTTGCATTGCGTCAACCACGATTATTAGATGCAGAAAAAAAAATCCCCAAATATTTTTAGAAGTTGTTTAAAGCATCATAAAATAATTTGTAATTGCAGTAGCCCCTGCTGTAAAAATACAGAAACATTGTTTTACATGGTAAATTATAAATAAAATATCAAATGTGCTCCTATTGATTTCAAACATTTCAAATAAGTTCCTTACATGTTAATAAACATGTTTAAGGTGAAAAAAGATCAATCAATTTCATCAAAGCTGTTGGAACAAAAATCCAAACCAAACAACATGCATAATCGAAAATATCATGCTAGAAAATCAAAAAACTATGTTTCTTTGAAGTTTGCTCTGATACCAATTGTTAGGGATCATGCATAAAAAGATCATACGCAGCAAAAAATAATAAATCATCTGATCGAAACATACTTCAAGAAAAAACACAGCTTTTGATATTTCTAGAGATAAAAAGGAAGAAAGTTGTAGTTACTTATAAATCTTGTGGGTCTCACTTAGGCATTCGAAAATATTTGCGTGTGTATTTAATTCCTCGTTCATGTTTGTTGTTGATGATCTTCGAAGATTGATGAAGAATATGAAGAACACCAAAAATCTTGAATCTCCAAGAACTTTGAATCACCAGGAATTTGAAGAAGCTTCAAAGAACATGAAGAACTCAAAGAACAAAGTTTTTCAAAATTCAGATATTCTCCTTGATAGTTGAATAGACTGTGAGTGTGGACTCACAACTAGAAGCATGAGAATAAAAAACTATCTAAAATATTTTCTAACACCTTCTAACCCTTTTCTTCACAACTTGTAATGTTGTTTTGTAACTTGTGTGTCTATTGCTTCTTATGAATCTCTATTTATAGATTTAGGTTTACTTGTAGAAGAGGTAAGAGACTATTCCATAAATTAATGAAACTTTAGGAATACGGTAAAAATTAGAATTTCTAGAAATAAATAAAATGAGACAAAATAAAATACAAGCACTATGGTTTTAACCCTATCCCTTTGCTCCTTTAGTGCTTCATTGGGCCCCTTGTTTTACCTCTTTGACTCAATGCTCATTTCCCTTGAGCTAAGACTAAGAATTAAATCCTTTAACCCAAACTCTTCATACAAAGGCTCTTAGAAAATAAATTCTCTAGCCCATGTTTTTATAAAATAAAACAAGTCTAACTGAATATTAATTCTAGGCCCAATACTTTATTTAAATAAAAGCAACCTAAATAAATAAAGGGGGAAAAAATCATATTTAACCTTTGAGTTTTCATTTAATTTGGATTTAATCATTAGGTTTATAATTTCAAGAATACGGTCCTTAAGTTTTATCTAAATTTTAAAAAGGCCTCTTTATCACTTTACCGTCAAAATTAATCGTTTGCCATCTGCCACATGTATCTTATTTAACATGTCAGCACTCCAATGCAATGCCACTACATCAAATACCAAGAAACTCATAGAATTGAAAAAAAATAAAAATAAAAAACACACACTCACACTCCAATGCAATGCCGCCACATCAAATACCAAGTAACTCATAGTTTTGTCCAATGTTTTATTTAAATAAAAATAACATAAATAAATAACTAAGAAACATATTTAGTTTAGTCAATTTACATTAACTCAACGAGAAACCTGAAGGAAAATATAATTAGCTTTCTTTATCCTTTGTGAAATTTTGTCACCCAATGAGTTTGAAAGATAGGTGCAGTAAGACCGGTAGGGTCTGGAGTCAGTTTTGGCCCCTGCACTTTGAGAAGTTTAGATTTGGGTCAGGTTAGCTTAATTAGTGCCACTTTTTGTCGGCTTAATGCCACTTTTGCTAGCGTATTATTTTGAGAACAGAAGTTGTATATAAAGTTATGGTTAAATGTAAGCAGTCTTTCATTTTAGTGCTCTAGTAGAAGTTATTACAATTTATAGTTCGGATAAAGTTCAAAATAATGAATATATATATATACCATTTCCGCTATGTTAATTATATATCAAGAAGAGTAGTACGTACGTAGGAGCACGCAAAGATATTGCAAAATATTCCATTTATCGTGCGGGGCATTAAATAAGTTCTTTGTGTTTTTTCTTTTGTTGGTTTGTTTTGCTTTAACCTTTTTAGTTCTTTCTTGTTTTCTTGTAATTCAGTTGCTTTGTCTTTGTTTGTACTGCTTGCCCAGAAAAAAAAGGGGGAGGGGGGGGGGGGGGAAAGTTGTCGAGGTTTCATACTAAGAAAATATAATTGGGTTTAGGAGGCTAACCGCAGCATAAGTGTTTGAATAGGACTATAACTTATAACATACATGAGCTGATATATATATAATATTATATTATATATATTATTAATTTCATTTGCTGATAATTGATCCTTGTGAATAGTGAGTCTCTTAGGTAATGAGTTTTATTTTGGAATTTTAGTTTAAATAGTAATAAGAAGTGATGGATGTGATATAAAATGAAAGAAGATTTTAATTTTTTGAGAGAAAAATAAAAAATAAAAGTTTTTAGTAATTAATTTTAAAAAGAGTTAAACTTTTTTTTTGGAAGGAGTGAAAATGAGAGAAAAATACCTACCAAACGGACCCAATATGAAAATGCCCTATCTTTGACATGGAACTGACGAGTTTATAAACAACGTACATATAGCTCGTTGTCAAAAATGGCTTGCCTAATAAACTTCAATCGCTTTGAAAAAATAAAAAAGACTAATAACATTAATCAATGACAGAAAATAAATCCTATTATCCATCCAAAAAAGAAAAGAAACCCTATTTGTTGGACAATATATGTACTTCAGTACAATGGTGCAATAATTACCGCTAGAGCGTTGAAGCCCCAGTCACTCAAAAACATAGAAGAAATATAATACAGTGTATTCCCTTTATTTAACTCAAGCTAAATGAAGTCCTAATTAAAATGTCAAAGGAGATATTCACCGACGTGTATATAGGTACATAATTAAGTAAGACGATTGTTCCAAGATTATAAACCTTAAGAAACCCAGTTGAGATGAGCTCCCATAACTAAGAGCTTCCCACACCGAGAAAGTCTATGAAGGGAAGAGGCTTCGGAGCGAGTGATCCATCTCCTTGTTCTTTCTGATAAGCCATTTTTTTGGAGTTCCACAATGCAGCTTCACTCTCATAATCCTCACCAAAATTTAAGAATCTGAATGGATGACAAGCAACCTTCCGGACATTAGGGATTCCTGGCACAAACCAAATATTGGTAATTACAAAAGACAAAAAGATATAGGATTGTAACAAGAAAGAGACTGATTTTTTTTTTGTTTTTTTACGACGGGTAACCCCTCAAAGGCAGACATAGCCACTTAATGGACTTATACCTGTCAGGAAAATCCCAAATTCATGCTTATAAAACTCCGACTTCATCGGCGGACATAGCCCTAATGAATTGATTGGGACCAAAGATATTAAAAACTAGAAAATAAATAAATAAATAAATAAACCTAATAAAAATATCACCAAGAGACCAAAACCCTTACCACTATTTTGAGCCAACCCTCTTGGGGTTGAGACTAATTCAATATTCATACCGTGTAATCCCTTATTAGCACATGAATCTACATGATCCTTTCTTGCTCCACTGAAAACATCAAAATTCAAAGAAGCTGTTGTATTCAAGTAAGTTGGAAGATCTTGGAGTTTGAACTTCTCCCGTTTTCTTCTTGCCATGATAACATGGTAGTGGTTCTTCACTGCATTATCAGTTCTGCCATTGAAACGGCGAGCTATGGAAGCCCATTTGTTTCCATAAATCCGATGGTCTGCAAGAAGCCTTCTTTCCTCTTCTTCTGTGAATGGCTTCTTGTTAATATTGGGATCCAGTTGGTTGTACCATCTCAATCTGCAACTTTTCCCTACAAAGATATATAACATTATGTTACCTCAAAATGAAGCCCATTTCTTTCAACTTTTCCCTACAAAGTTTCATATGTTAATTACCTGATCTTCCCTCAAGATGCTCTGCAATAAAATCCCAATTTTGGGGACCATATTGTGCAATGAGTTCTTGAAGCTTCTCATCTTCTGCCGGCATCCAGTGCCCTCTATGGCATCTTTCCCCGCTATCAGTACTGCTACTGCTTTCAGGCTTTCCCATCTTCAGTAGTCAACAGTGGCAACCAAAACTAAAAGCTTTATTGCAATGACATGAAAGATGTTGACAAGTTTTTTAAGATGCATGTGAGGATGACTAAGGGTGCATTTAGTATTGCGATTACATAAACAATAAATGTAATTTTAAATCAGTTCACAAAAAATTAATTGTTTAAGATTGCATTTCTAAAAAATTGAAATTTGAATTCATAAAAAATATGCGTTTTTAAATCACAGGTAATGTAGTGCTTTTTGAAAACGCTTAATTTTAAAGATTGAACTGTGATTTTAAAGGCTAAACTGCGATTTTGCCAAACATTTAACTGCGTTTTTAAAATTATAAAAATACCCATAAGATGTTTATAAAATAACAAAAATACATTGATTTAATAATTAAAAATTAAAAACATAAACCAAAAAGACAAGTATTTTGAAAATGTAACGCTGAATTTTTGAGCAAACGGGTTGACATTGTAAACTTCTGAAAAATGATAACCCTAAATTGACAATTTTTAAAGTTTAAGATCAATAAGTACAGTTTTTTCCAAAAAATAAAATAAAAAGGGTAGAGCTAGAGGAAAAGAATACATATTAACATATTCAAGAAAGAGGACAAGTCTTAGGTAATTATGGATGAAAAGTCGCTTTTGTTATTTGTTCACACGATAGGGTCTGCTATATTTGTATATAAATTATGATACACGTACAATTATAACCACTTATTGGGTCTGCTATATTTGTATATAAATTATGAGAAGTACAATTATGAAAGTCGCTTTTGTTATTTGTTCGAATTCACACGATAGGGTCTGCTATATATATTTGTATATAAATTATGATACACGTACAATTATAATTAACCTATGTATTGCGATAGTGAAGGCAATTTGGATCTGATATATATGGCAAACCAACTACAATATTCAAGTTATATTCTTTATGATTGTCCAAGTTTAGAAGTTTTTTGTTTTGTTTCATCCGGCCACATTATTAGAGTGATTAAAAAATAAATTTCATTAATCAGTCAATTAAGAGTAGTGGGTATATATATACGTACACTGCTGTCTTAAAAAAATATCAGTCAATTTCATTTTTCTATGCTTCTGTCATCGGGGCAATAAGAGGATTAATTAATTCTCTCTTTTTATGCCAGATTTAGGATGCTTTGATACGTATAACACAAGCTAATTAAAACTTGCCATGTGATTACATCATCCTAGACTTTGTTTTTGGTTGTAATCAGTGAAGATAGAATTTAATTGTTAAAAAATCCATTCAGAATAGATTTTTCTTGATGGAAAGCAATAGAATATTTTTATTTGAAAAATAAAAACTGTGAAGTGGAGATTTGAGCACCCTGGGTCCGTCACTGATGCTTGTGATTTGTTTGGTTTAAATTTGTTGATATAAACACCCAAGAAAGTAAAATGCATCGAATAATGATTAAGAGTTAATAAAGTGCACAAATCATTTTTTAAAAATACTTTGAGATAATGTATATATGAAAAATAAGAGTTTTAGAAGTGAAAACGATGGGTTATAAAAGTCCATGAATGTGACCAAGATGTATGTATGCATGTGTTGAAAAGAGCTTTATGAATTGGGGTTGTACGCACCATTTTAATGCTTGAAGCAAAAGTTATGACGGATTTAGTGTCTCATGCGTGGTTTGATCAAACGAAAAAAAAAAAAAAAAAAAAAACAAAGGATTGATCAAATTATTGCGTTGCCATTTTTAAATTCCTTAACATTAAGAAAAATTGGATCGATCAAAAAGATTTGATTGATAAAAAAATTGTGGCACCGAACTTTAATGCAACGCCGAAATTTTACAAACAAAATTTCTTCCTCTTCTTACATTTATAAGAGGGTTTGAGAGTGACAAAAAGGTAGGAAAACATTTGGAGAAGTGGATTCTCGACGTAGAAGTTTCAAGGTTATTTGGAAAGTAGAGTTGTTAAGGTATAATGACCAAACTGCTCTAGCTTTTTATTTAGTTAAGTTATTCATTAAGTCGTTTAATGCCCATATAATGTAGAGGTGTACAAACGGTTGTTGTTGTAGTAATTATTTTCTTGTAACCGGAACTACTTTAAGCGATTATTACTTTTTAAGTAACCGCAATTGCTCCACTAGGGCCAGTTAGCCGTTAATGAAGTAATGGATCTTTTGGGCCTGTTTTAATATTTTCAAACATTAAAATCCATAGACTTAAGCAGGAACAATAATAAATTAGGCCTAACTTGGTCAATAATAAATTTGGCTCTCATTTCTCTGTATCATTTAACTATCCTAAAATTAACTAACCATGTAGCAAAACTAATAAAAAACACATGAAAACTGGTCCCGTGTTTATTTTTACAAATCTGAAATATGTCTGACAATTGAAAAGGAACACGAGACCAAGACTTCCAAAATAAGCAAATTGGAAAGGAAACAAATGAAATTCTACAAGAAGCAAATGTGATCCATTTAATTTCCTGAGATGTGACTCAATCCATTGTAGCATCATTAAATCTAATAATGACAAATACTATAACAAAAAAGAAAAAGAAAAAGAAAAAAGAAATCACTAGCAACACTAAAACCGCTGTATTATTATTTTCAATTATATATATTATATATAAGGGTAGGCGGAAGCTTCTGCCTACTTTTAAAACCGCTAACCACAATTGCCCCTAGGTGGTTATTAGCGGTTATGTGATTAACGTTTAGAAGTTATTAGCGGTTAATAACTGGTTCACTTATACACCTATAATATAATGCATATGTGGCCTAGCAACATGTTTATAGCACAGTTGTAATGCCCGTACAGAGATATATATTCACTTTAATTAATTGTCAAATAGTGTCGTAGTTGTGCCTGCAGTATGAATTCATATATAGATATGCTACAATTGTTAAAATGTAGTTACAATGCTCAGAGTAGCATTGTAATATTAGTTGGCATAGCTATATTATAGAGATAGAGATGCTGCTCAAATTCTTATAGCCATGTCGGTGGTTGTGTTAAATTGTTTAGTTGTATTAAAAGAGAGTTTTAAAGTTATTTTTCATAAAACCACGTAAAAGGGTCTTCCATGTGATTTGTTTACACACGTCGTTGTATTGCTCAAATTTTGTCAGGATAAAATCAAAAATATAAATATGATATTTTTACAAAACTATGATTTAATAGAGGCCTTAGGGTTTGAAATGAAGATTAGAACCTAATCGTTAGAATACGGTATATATGTAGAGGAAGTACGAAATCCATACCCATAGAATTAGTTCAGGAAGTTACTTATCTAACTGCAAGTATAAACTTACTAACCCTACATTATTTTACAAAAGTATGTTATGTATGATTTTATTGAGCCCTGTTATTTTGACTAAACAGATAAATGTATTTTGAGATGTTTTAGTTATGTGTTAAATAAAAATGTGATTTTCAAGGAAAATGATTTATGACAAGAGCTTGAATTTTGGAAGAAAAATGTGATTTGCAAAAAGAATAATGTTATGAGAAAAAATATAGAGTTTTGTATGAATGCATGTGAAGATTGCCTTGATGAGGAGGAGAGGCCTCTAATTTGTCTTTGACATGGTGAAAGGTATGAACAATAATAAGGTGCTAGGCCCTAATGGTTTTATTATGGCATTCTTCCAAGTTTGTTGGGATGTAAAAAAAAAAAAAAGATATTATGGGGGTGATCCGTGATTTCCATGTTAGAAGCAAGTTTGAAAAAAGCCTTACTACCACTCACTTTCATGCTCTCATTTCGAAGAAATCCGGGTTTGTCGATGTTAAGGATTTGTAGCCTATTAGTCTAGAGTAGAGTTTACAAGATTATAGTCTAAGTCCTAGCCAATAGGTTGAGAATGGTTGCGGAGAAGATTATTTTGAAGCCCCATAATGCATTTGTTAGAGGTAGGCAAATACCAAACTCCATTCTTATAGCTAGTGAATGTCTGGATAGTATGATCAAATCTAGTAAGCCAAGGGTACTTCGCAAGTTGGATATTGAGAAAGCCTATGATCATATTATTGAGGATTTCTTATTATAAACCTGTTGAGGACGTGTGGTTTTAGAGAAAAATGCATTCTTGGATAACGCATTGTATCTCTTCGGTGTGCTTTTATGTTTTGGTAAAATGGCAATCCTTCCAGATTCTTTAATAGTTCCTGTGATTTGAGATAGGGAGATCCTCTGATACCTTTGTTGTTTATCACCGTCATGTAAGCTTTAAGTAAAATTCTATCTGTTACAGCAAATGAGGGTTTTCTTTCAAGTTTTGTTGTGGGGTCTAGGAACATTGGTACGCTTAATATTTCCCACCTTTTGTTTGCGAATAACACCTTGATATTTTGTAGGGAAAACCTAGACCACCTCCGCTATCTACATGCCTTATTCTTGTGCTTTAAAGTTGTATCCAGTTTGAAAATTAATCTCGCTAAGTGAGAATTGGTTCCTGTGAGAAATGTAAATAATGTTGATAGTCTGGTCGGTATTCTAGGCTACGGGGTTTCTTCTTTATCTTTAAAGTATCTTAGTCTTCTGTTGAAAGCTTCTTTTAAGGTCAAATATATTTGGGATGGTGTTATTGAGTAGATCGAGTATCGTTTGACTGGTACAAATATAATGTACTTGTCTAAGAGTGGAATAATTACCTTGATCAAGAGTTCTATATCCAATTTTCCTATGTATTTCTTGTCTCATTTTCCCCTCCTTGCTAGTGTTGCCAATTCTATAGAGAAGTTGCATTGGGATTTCTTATGAGGTGGACTAGGTGAAGAATTCAAACTTCACCTGGTAAGTTGGTTCAAGGTTTGTTCTCCAATTTTTTAGGGAGGGTTAGGAGTCCAAAACTTGCTTTTGTTCAACCAAGCACTTTTGAGAAAGTGGCTAAGACGCTATATGCATGAGAGATGCTTTATGGAGAGTTGTAGTGACTTCTAAATATGGTGGCTTGTGAGGTAGGTGGTGTTTTAATGAGGTTCATGGATCATATTGGATGGGGTTATGGAAATATATCATGAGAGGCTGGTGGGGGGGGGGGGGGGGGAGTTTGCTAGTCATATCAGATTTGAAGTTGAAGACGACTCCAATATTAGATTCTGACATGATATGTGGTCTAGAGATTAGGCCCACAAGGAAGCTTCCCAGATTTGTGTAGTATTGCTCACATTAAGAATGCTTTTAGAGTAGATCATTTGAAGATATGCAGTGGCTCCCATTAATGGAACGTAAACTTTCTCAAGGCGGCTTGCAATTGGGAGGTGGATAGCTTTGCTTCGTTTTTCAATTTGTTATACTCCTTTAGACTGAGTTGGGGAGGTGAAGACAAAAACTTTTTCGAGCGCCTTCCAAGAGAGAGTTGTTCCCTTAGATCATTCTATAACGCCCGTGTCCCTCGTGATGGTACTCTCTTTCCTTAAAAGAGTATTTGACAGAATAAGGTCCATACGAGAGCAATCCCCACGAGAGCAGAGTTTTTTGCTTAGTCAACTGCCCTAGGGAAGATCCTTATCATGAATAACCCAAGTAAGCAATAAGTCATTGTAATTAATTGGTATTGTATGTGTAAGAGGAGTTAAGAGTCTGTGGATCATCTTCTTCTCCATTGTGACATTGTTAGTGCCTTATGGAATGCTATCTTTACTTGTGTTGGGCTAAATTGAGTTATGCCTAGATGAGTAATAGACATTTTCGCTTGTTAGAAAGGGTTGAGTGGCAGTTCTCAAAGTACAGCAGTGTGAAAAATAGTTGTCTTGTATTTTGCAGTGACTTTGGAGGGAAAGATAAGGGGTCTATTTGTTAAACACTTCCTCCTTCCCTTTTTTTTCTTCCCTCAAAATCAACATCACTATTAATATTTCATCAATCACTTTTTAACAACTTTTTTTTTTACTTTTTATACCACATCATTCATTTTTTATTACTATCCAAATAAAAAACTTACTAAAAAACCAAAACTTTTTCACTTTTTCATACAAAAAATTCACAACATTCTTTCTACTTTATATCACATCAATTACCTCTTTTTTTTTTTGATGACGAAGAACCCCTCCAAGGCAGGGCCACTTCGTGAACTTACCCCTGTCAGGTAAACCTCGGACCCGTGTAAAGCGCCCCCTCCACACAGATCAGATAATACTCCGGCTTCCCCGGCGAGCTGGCCCCAAGAAATTGTTTGCACCCAAAGGGATTCGAACCTTAGATCTTATGTGACTACCACAAAGACTAAAATTCTTACCACTTGAGCCAACTCCTTAGGGTTACATCAATTACCTCTTATTACTATTCTAAAACAAAAATCTCCCTAACACACCCATGATAAGAGTTTTAATACCACGAGAGGATGGTGGAGCTAAAGTATTTCCTCTACATACTATTTACCATTGGGCATATGCTTTAAACTATCCTAATTTATTTGGTTTTCATGATTTTATTGACATTGTTTTTCTTTCTAGCTAGATATCTCTTACATACTTCATATGTACCTAAGCTGCAACTTTTGCACTTTTTAATAATCTTTTGATTACTTTAAAAAAAAAAAAAAAAAAAAAGTGTGCACAGGGCACATTTCTGTTTGTTTCTATCAAAAGGGAATAACACGAAAAAGATTGAGGGTACTGCATTCTCCACATCATTAGTCAACTCTATTATTTAGAGCACATCTTAGTTACATAGGGTCAATATCACGAGATGAAAAAACGCTACTCACATCTACAATATACTCCAAACAATCAAGTCAAAAATTTAAAATTTGAGCTTTCAAGAGTCACTTACATTGCCTAATTTCACCTAATGTACAACTAATATGAGACTTGGTACATGCATACCTTCATAATTCACCCAACTAAAATGGAACTTACCTTTCACAATATGGGTATCACAATCTCTCCCGCTCAAATCCTAACATCATCATTAGCACCTATGTTGCACATATAATATGGCCAAGTAAGAGTAACCAAGTTTGTAATTACCCAACCATTCTTTAGCATTTTAATGGGATATATATATATATAACCATTCAGTTAAAAGCAGAAAAAGTCGACCACGTTTGACACTAAAACATTATTTCCAACTTGAGGTAAAGAAAGCGTCAATGCAGAATATATATACAAGAATCATGTGTTCAAAATAAAGTAAAAGAACATCTGTAATAACCCCAACAAAAGAGGTGGGGAGGGGGAAAAAAACAAATAGAAACAAAGAAAGAAAAAAGGCTAATCCAAAGTGTGTGACCAATCAAATCCACAAAGTTCGACATAAGACTAGCTCCAACCAGTCAAGCCTAACCTTTCAGCGAGATTGTACATCACAAGTTGATCCCAAACATGTCCGAAGAGGTGATCCCCTCCAATGGCAAAAGTAAGGGCCCATGATGACAGAAGAACTGTAAATATAGCGAACCCAACTGCTGATCGACCAACATCTACAAGATGAAATGTTTATTAAAAAAAAAACTGCCGTCTAATTTAACACACGCACCTTTTATAACACACGCCAAGCAACTCAATGATACAAAAACTGCCACCACTAGTGAATCATAATAGAGAAATATTCCAGCAGAAAACACAAATATTTATATCAACGTTCAGCAGATGGAGCAAGCTTATAAAATGAAAAAAAAAAAAGAATAGGGGGTAAAGAAAAACACTCCAACTCAAGCATCTTAAGAAACACATGTGCCGCAAGCCTTTCCTCTTGAAGAAATACAAATTTAAACCACAAAGATCAACGGCACGACATTTAAACCAAGCATGACCTTTCAACATTTGAGCAAAAATACAGACACGCAAAAAACACAGGTTTTCTGATTTCTTTTTTGCTTTTTCTAATGAATTAAAGCTCATGAATGTCATAGGATAAAATCATAAAATACAAGATGCTATGACACAACATAAAACAACAAATCAGAAATAACTAAAGCATCGTCTGGAAATTCTACTTCCTTCAATGTTTGATGCAAACCCTTACATATAGATTGACTAATCCTATCTTTGCTGAATATGCGTTATTGAACTGAAAAATGCACATTAAGCCCATATGATGTGCCAACTACAATGAAATTTGTCGATTCCAGGTTAATGTTTATCAGCTTTACAATGAGAGTGTCACAACCAATCTGTATGCAAGAGAACTCCCATCTGTGCTTTGATGAGAGGTTTTATAACATTAAAGTACCTGAAAGATCTTGAATATATAGGTACCCCGGAATGACATGTAATCTACACTCTCAAATTGAATAAATGGGAACTGGGTGTTGATAGAAAATCGAAACACCATTTCTTTTTCTTTTGTTTGAAATATTGACAGAAGTCTCTTATCTCGCAAAGTGTAATAACTTTACTACCAACAGATAAGCAATTCATTGCTTGTAGATTTACCAAATATGAATATCATATTGATGCATTGGAAAAGACTATTAATTAGTTAGATTTTCAAACCCCCTTTACTTTTTAGCACAGATATACGGGAAATTAGGTATTAGTTCTCATCACGTTTCATCAAAAACCAATATACCTCCCGATATTTTGTATTAGGGCTCTAAGGTTATTTAGTTTCACACACTGTCCCTAATAAAATAAACAAATCTCACACAGCAATATCTAGACTTTCCCCAATTTTTTTTTGGGCTGGAATTTCAAACATATGATTCATTTCTTACATATCAAATTTTAGATGCTCAACTAAATCATCAATATTTCCACAGACAGCGATCTAAATACCACCAGTGACAACACTAACAAACACATACCCGTAAAACTCCACGCCATTGACTTGATAATAGAACATTAATCTAAATTTCGCAACAAAACAAAATCAACGCGCGCTCAGAGAGAGAGAGAGAGAGAGAGAGAGTTACAGCGGTGGATGTGAGGGAAGGAGCGGGAGTGGCGGAGGACGGGCCAGAAGTAGAAGCAATTCACGGCCCAAAGCCAGGGCAGCATTGCGAATCCGAACTTGTAGAATCTCCGCGCGTAGCTCAGCGACTCTTCCTCCGAGAGGCCCAGCGGGCCGTCAATGGTAGGCCATACCGGCGAAGTCCCCGATATTATTGAGTCCCGGCGAGGACTAGGGTTCCGATTGTTCAGATTGTTGAGATTAGGGTTGGGATTGGCCGGGTGGGTCTCTGAGCCGGTCTCCATTTCCACCGGGTACGACCCTCTTGGATCGGGGTGGCTCACTAGCGCCTCGAAATGACGCGTTTCTTGCGCTTCTGAGGTATGCTTCTGTGCCACGGCCCACAGACGCAGAGCTGCTGTGTTGACGTGAAATTTCGCGCAACCGGGCTCCTTGTAATACCGGAACTAAGGCAGTCTATACGGCGTCGTCTTATTTAGGTTGTAAATGGACCCAATCTCTTAAATCCATGCGTTTGGTTAATTCATTAAACGGACGGAGTTGTTTAATAAGGACCGAGTTTAGTTGGGAAATCTGGTATGATTAATAAGTAGAGCATTTTTCTTTTAAATTGGATTGAAAGAAAAAAACTTCAATTCATCCTATAAATTATTATTTTTTTACTAATTCTTCCTATAGAATTGATATATGCATGTGAAGTTCTTTTAATAGTATTAAAAGAGTTAGGAGAAATTATATTAAAATAATGTGTCATTTTATAGACTATATTATAAGAAATTTCTTTAATCTAATTTAGTAGAAAACTCTGTCTAACTCACTTGTATAAGCTTGGCTTTATTTGATTAGACTAGTATAAGTTTTTCAATTAATTTTTTTTATAGTTGTGTTTTTAGTTTTATAGATTGTAGGGCAAATATTTTAACTATTTAAAATAGTGAGAGTGAATCTTCTTTTTAATGTAATAAATATCATTTGATTACAGGGAGAGATCGATAAAAGAAATTTTATCTTTGTTTTATAAAACTTGTATCTATGAACAAATACGTTTGTTTCTTCTTTATTGCTTAATTTTAGTGATTTTTTTATTCGATTTGTCCTTTCTAGTTAAGAGTTCACTTTATATAGATTCAGGTATACTAAAGGGCCTTACGTTTTTTATTGAGAATGGTCTTTTCTTATATTATTATATATATATATATATATATATATATATATATATATATATATTATATATATATATATATTGTGATGATGAATATGTGTTTGAGAGAATACAATTTATGCAAAATATTTGTATAGATTTGAGATTGATTTGGTCAAATCTCCATATAAAGTCATAAGTTATAATATAAGAGTCTATCATGTGATAGAAAAAATTTAAAAAAAAAAAAAAAAACATATGAGTTATGATAAATGCAATAAGTTCATAAATTAAAATTAAAACTTAATTTATCTAATTAACTCGAACCACATAATCTTAATAATAAATATATAACTAATATTATTATGAATCTTTAAAAAATGTATAAAAATCAATGGTATTTAATACTAATAAAAATTTATTTGACCAATGTTGTATTTTGAGGTCCAAGAACCGGTAAGTGTCTTGATAGTGTAAGGGTGTACAAGGAGGCGGTTATAACCACTAATAACTATGACTGTATAATCGCCTAAACCGGTTGTGGTTAATGATTTTAGGAATTGACGAAATTGGTTAATAAATGATAATCGGTTTATAATATATATTATATATATTAAAAAGTTAAAAATAATAATAATTAAAACCGATTTTAATTTTTCTCTAAGTTGTTCAAACAACTTAAAGACATTGATAACTATCTCAGCTAATACTTTGCCACTCCGTATCAACTCTCTTTGGTTTATGCCACAATGCTAAATATTGGGTGATCCATTCTTATTTCTTTCTGAGTAATGACACATGTCACCCTCATATCCCTTATGTCCACCTAAAACTGATATGGTTTTAAAAATTATTATTGGATCAAAATTTAATAGTGTTCTATCACAAATCTAATTGTGATTTTTAAAGTCATATCAGTTTTGAATGGATACAAAGAAATCATGAAGATGACATATATCATTACTCTTTCTATAATGACCTCATTGGCCTCATAGGTTTTTGAGATTTGAATGTTTTTTATTACTTATATATATTTTACCTTTTGCTATTGAAATTTCTCTCTAATGACTTGAGCTTTATGTCTAACCACGTAAGTATTGTGCTTCTTGTATTTGATTGATTTTTTTTTTTCTTTTCTACATGCCAGCAATGTCAAATCTTAGTTTATCATAACAAATTGGTATTAGACTTTCTACTGACAAAACCGGGTAGGAAGCATATTATCAAATCTATCAAGAACGGCGTCAGATTTGGAAAGAGTGGTGCTATATAATGAAAACAATTGCTAGAAGGGAAAAGTTTATTTTATGATTTTTTTCACTATCATGTACAAACCTATCTATACACAACATAGGTGTTGGGGATCATGCTCCATGTTAACAAGAAACATGGTATAGCACAGCGGAAACATAATAAAAATTTTATACAGATCTAACCTATCTAAGATCGCAATAAACTTCAAGAGAAAACATGCTTTTGATTTTCACAAGATTAAAGTAAAACATAAAAATGATTTACTTACAAATCCTATCGGACTCTCGTTAGGCATATAGGACTATTTGAATTCACACTTACATCTTTGTTGTTGATGATCTTCGAAGCTGATGAAGAACGCAAAAAACACCAAGGACGCCATGAACACCAAAAGCTCCAAAATCTTCAAAGACTTGATAAACTCCAAGAATGTGAAGAACATGATGAACATGAAGAATAATTCATTGTTCTTCATAAATTCGGATCTTCTTTTTGATAGCTAAACATGACAGTGAGTGTGGACTCACAAGTAGAAGCAAGAAAATAATATTTCTCTTTTATTAAAATCACTCACTTAACACTTCAATGCTTATTGTTTACAATTTGTAGAAAACTTGTATTCTAAGAGTGAAATTTCTACTTCTGACTGAGCATCTATTTATAGTTACAAGTCTGCTTGGAGAAGAGGTAAAAGAGAGAAATCCATAAGCTTCTAGAAGCTAGGGAGCTGCAGCCACAAGGAGAATTATTTCTCCTTGTAGCCGCCGGCCATGGGGAGCATTATGTTTCCCATGCGCATGGGCTAGGGTTTCAACCCTAGCCTAGTCTTCTCTTATGATTGCCTGGGCCCCTTGGTTTTATCCTGCAGGCCCAATGCTCCTTTTCTTTGGATTGTGCTCTAGAAATTAATCCCTTAGCCCAATCTCCAAACTAATGGCCCTTGAGAATTAAATTCTCTAGCCCATATTTAAATAAATAAAACAAACCAAATTAATATAAATAAAAACACATGCAATTAATAAATAAATAAATAACTGAAGCTCATTATCACTTAGTCAATTTACAACAACTCAAGAAGGGACTCAAAAGGAAAATAGATTTAGCTACTTTAGTCCCATGGAATCTTGTCACCCAATGACTCATCACCTTGACCAAAAATCATAAATAATTCCACTAAATAAATGTGATTGAACTCTAAATCATATTTTGCAACAAACAATTAATCCTTCATGACGTACTTACCATATTACCCCTCCATGGAATATATTCTGCGATTGAACCAAAGATGATTAACTGTCACTTTGTTCACCACATCTTTTTCCTTGAGTACCTAGATCCAAACCTCATGATTTATCCCAATGTACCTTGTGATATTAAACTCATCCTTGTACACAGTTTCATTTAAATACCACTGAAAAAGCTCAGGCCATAGACACAGGATAATCATTCTTATTAATCCTAAAACAAT
Source organism: Betula pendula (assembly GCA_900184695.1). NCBI lineage: Eukaryota > Viridiplantae > Streptophyta > Magnoliopsida > Fagales > Betulaceae > Betula > Betula pendula. The sequence goes on from FXXK01000571.1 coordinate 109,393, forward strand.
GGAAATTTCTTTATCTCTTTGTTCACCTACAAAGGATTTGGGCTCCTTCTTGAAAAGTGATCTTCCACAATGCTACATATTGATTACCCAACATACAGAGAATATATGACCACATAATTTGATCTCACTCCATACATCAAAGTAATCCCACTTAACATCTAGTTCACAAACATTTCAGGATTTAGAGCAATATTTATAAGTCGTCGTGCATGCTCATCATTCTCTATGATAGTCATTATAGGAATGATGGCTCATGCGATCCTGTTCAATGCATAGCCTTGTATAAGCCTACCTTGCTATAACACCAACTATGTCAACCTAAAGCCACACTGCTTCACTCAATTAAGACAAATCATCAAGGTTGACATGTTATAGTCTAGGTAGAATTCGTAGTTCCACTTATGACTACGAACAACACTTTAAAAAGCTACAAGGAACTTTTAACTATGGTCTTCTGTGTGACAAATATCATTGCTCACACCATAATCAAACTTAATGCAACTTAGGGACTATTTACATGCATATAACCGAAAAATATACAAAACTACATATATGCTATGTAAATCAATAACAAGTATGCCCAAAGTTCAATAATCAAATCAAGGAATAAGCAACAACATTCATTACATCTAAAATATTTCATGATTAATTAGAGTTTTGGACACTAGTTCCAACAATAAGCAATGTAGTAGTTATGTTTCTAGGGAAAGCTTAGTTGGCAATTACACAATTCTATGCTTGATTACAATAAAGTTTCCTTATATACTTTGATGTGTTTTTCCTTATTTCTACGCATGCTTTGATTGTATTTATTTCTGTCTTGGTGCATGATACTTTCCTAAATGGTTAGGCGTATTATGCGTGATATTGTCTTCTTGATGCAACACCGTATCTTCATGAGTTGGAGGAGATCTATCAACAACTGGATGGTTAACACCCCCTGCAAAACTAAATTGGGGGGGGGGGGGGGTGGGGAGAAACACCATTAGTTTGTCTTTGAGAAAGGTGAACTGGACGTATGATAGGCCTTTAGTGAAGATATCTGCCACCTGATCAATGGTTGAAATAAACTTCAAACATACATCTTTATTGGCAACCTTTCCATGAATGAAGTGCACATCAACCTCAATGTGTTTGGTACGTGCGTGGAACACTGGGGTGAAAGCCAAGGCAAGCGCCCCAATGTTATCACACCAGACAATGGGACAAGACAAGAGGAAGAGTTGCAGGTCTTGAAACAACATATGCAGCCAATAAAGTTCAGCCACAGTCATGGCCAAAGCCAGATATTCAGCCTCAGTATTACTGCAGGAGATAGTGGGTTGCTTTTTGGCACACCAAGAAACAAAGCATGGACCTAAGAATACACCAAACCCCGTGGTGGAGTGACAATCATCCGGGTCACCAGTGCAATCCGAATCACTATAGGCATGGAAATCAAAAGAGCCATGAGTGAAGTAGAGGCCATGGTCCAAAGTGCCTTTAAGGTATTGAAGGACACGTTTATCAAAGAACCAGTGAGCGATAATGGGAGAATGAAGGTGCTGGCATAGCTGATTTATAGAGTAAGCAATCTCTGATCTTATGAGAGTGCTGTATTGCAAAGCCCCACTAACGTCATAGAGAAGGTCCCCAGATTATGAAGACAATTTACCACCAAAAACACAAGGAGCAGAGTAAGGCTTAGCACCGACCATAAGGGCACAATGAAGAACATCCAACATATATTTGCTCTGGCGAAGGTCGAGACCATAGACTGTCATGTAGCCTGGATACCAAAAAAATACCCAAGGGGGCCAAATCTTTCAAGGCAAATTCAGCTTGAAGACATTGGATGAGAGAGGCTAACAACGAACAATGTGTTCTTGTCAAAATAAGATCATCAACATCGACAAGCAAGAAAATGCAAATGCTAGATTTATGATAAGTGAACAAGGAGGTGTCCACAGACGAGGCCGTGAAGCGCAATTCAAGAAGACACTGGAATAACCTGTTTAAGGCCATATAAGGACTTGTGCAACCGACAGACAATGTCTGGAAATAAGGGATCAAAAAAGCCCCGGGGTTGCTCCATGTAGACTTCTTCAAGGAGAGCTCCATGAAGTAATGCATTGGAGACGTCAAGTTGGCAAAGGGACCATCCAAAATGAACTGCAAGAGCAAGAACAACACGCACCATTGTAGGTTTTATGATTAGGCTAAAGGTCTCCAAAAAATCAACTCCACAAACCTAATCAAACCCTTTAGCGACCAAGCAATCTTTGTAGCGATCAATGGTGCCATCAGCACGTTGCTTCAATTTGTAGACCCATATGTTGCGAACGATATTCTGATTGGTAGGCCGTGGAACCAAACTCCAAATTTTTGTTAGCCAACAAGGCGCCATTTAGCAGAGTTAACAACCTAGGAGTAACGCGTGCGTTCGAGAGGAAGAATGACACTTTGGAGAGCATGAAGAGAATATTTGGAGTAAAAAAGTTGGGAAAAGTCCACATATCCCCCCCCCCCCCTCTCAAACTACCACTAGATTGACAATGTCTCCCCTCTATCAAATAAAACCGTCAATACTAAACGGCAGCGGTATAAAACCATCAATATTAACAATTCCTTTAAAATCTTTGAACTCTTAAAATGACGTCAATCCAAATGGACACTGAAACCCAAAACACTTAGTCTTCTTCTTCCCCAATATTCTCTTCCAAACGACGCAGACACAAACACAAACTTGGTGAAAACGACACTGGTTAATTTTGACCTTCTTCCCTGCAACCAGATGCAGAGTTTCAATCTTTACAGATCTTTTCATCAACAAATGCAGACCCGAGAAGATGATTGATCCATCATATGTAAGTAACTTCCGATACATCTAATGTTGTAAGATTCATGGTCCTCTACTGAGTTTGTGTGAAAAAAAGTCATCTACACGTATCATAAAAAAATTTTAAATACCCATAAGTATGCACTTCAGGTGTTTGATAAATTGACTGCATGTCAATTGGTTAATTGGTAATTTAGTGTTGCATTGTGGATTGATAAATAGATTATAGATAGACTTCACAAATGTATTAGTTATTGTTTTATATACATGTTTCTGCAGTTTATATGAAGGATCCTCATCTAGAGATAGTGATGATCAAGAAGGATTCTCAGCTAGCCCAGCAAGCAACGTTCACATTATGCAGAAAGGAAATACCTACTACAACACAATATGCAAAGAATGAAAGGAATAAAGCTTGAGGAATGGAAAGAATTACCTCACTCAACCAAGCCAGAAAAGTAGACCAATTTCTACAAGAAATTATCTAATTAAGAGAGTCACCAATAAGGAAATCTCTTGTCCATAATCTATGTAATTTTTTTTTAATTGACAATTGTAATTTATGAATCATTTTACTATAAATTAGAAACTTACATTGAATATAATGCAGTATGCGTTACTGTTCATGATACTCTTTCAAACTTTCAATCCTAACTCTGCCATTGCCTAACGCTAACAAGTTCTTATTATCAATGACTTGATAACATGTCAAATTAAAATTCCATTCGAAACTTTCAAGTCATTTGATGTAATATATTGTTACAGTAGAGCACTTTTTCAAACTCTACATTAATCTCATGGTAATTTACACAAGATGGTCCTCTAAGCTATGCATGATGACGTAAATTTTTGCTTGGGCCAATAAGATGCCTTAGATTGCTAATTTTATTTCACCAAAAATACAACAATAGATATCAAACCCCACACTTGAGGACAAAATTCACAGTAGTTCCAACATGTTCCAGATAAAACTCATAGTGGTTCAAACCATATTAGGCAGTGCCATTACAGTCTAATTTTAGCCAAAATAAAGGCAGATACGATAGTGTAAATTACTCCAAAAAGAGTATGTAATACCCTACCCACCACCACCAAAACCCAAAACAAATAGACCCAAATATACACGTAAATCTGAATCATTTAACATTTCCAATTGGGCTTGTTTTTGCTCCTCTTTGCATGTGTCTCATGCACTACATCTTTGACAATTTGTTTTCCTTTTGCAACACCATTATTGGAGGTTTTTGGTCTTGGAGCTGGAGCCTTCTTTGCAAGAGCCTACTTTGCAAAAATATTTTGAAGTGAGAAATACAAAATTCCATGGAAGTAAATTACTACTACACAATCAAAATATAAGTCACAATGTGCTTGGCATCAATGTAGCATGTAGCTTGTATCATACCCCTAATGATTTTTTTGGTCTCCCTTTTGGTCATCCAGCACCTATGGACCCCATCTCCTATGCTAATTTTGATGGATTAGTATTTGAGTCCCAATAGGGCATTACTGTAATCTACAAAAAAAAAAAAAAAAAAGAACTGTTATATATACATTGTAAGAAAGTGAAAACTAACTACCCTAAAAAACTTCAAAGTGTTTAGATGCTATAAAATCACCCCTGGTCTCTCATCTAGTCTCCCTTCTGGTCTTCTAGCAGATGTGGACCCCATTTCCTATACTAACTAATTTGATGGATTAGTATTTGAGTCCCAATGTGGCATTACTATGATCTGCAAAAAAAAAAAAAAAAAGATAAAGAAAAAAAGAAAAGAAAAATGAACCATTATATATACATTGTAGGAAAGTGAAAACTAACTACCCTACAAAACTTCATAGTGTTTAGATGTTGTAAACTCAAATCTGGTCTCTCATCTGGTCTCCTTTCTAGCCTTCTAGCGCATGTGGACCCCATCTCCTGCACCGACTGCTCTAATGGCATAGTATTCGAGTCACAATGTGGCATTGTTGTGATCTTCACCAAAAAGGAACAGTTATATATATACATTGTAGGAAAGTGAAACAAACTAATCTAAATTTGGTAACATAATTAAAGGCTTAACTTACATCATCCAAACTCCAGTCTGTGCTAGCATATTCTACAGACCAATTTCTTTGGGCTTTCCTTACTACATCTTGCCTCTTCTTAATGGGAAACGTTCTTGTGTTGTGACCCACCTTCCTACATCTTGAACATTGCATAAATAATACCACCTTTTCTAATCCTATTTGGATTATTTGGCTCATCAAACCCCCTCCTCCTTCTTTCTTTGGCCTACTAGGTGCTACTCTATACTTTGGTGGTTCTATTTTGTCCATGTTGGTCTTAACCCATTGCTCTTCACTAGGCACATGACATATTATTGGCTCATATGCTTTTAAATACATCTCATTGCTATAATAGTGGTCAATATAGTCCTCAGGATTCCCACCGTCATATAATATAGCTGAAAATGCATGAGCGCATGGATACCAACTAACTCCCACTTCTGACAACTACATGTTTTCTTCCCCAAGTCAATTACAAAAATTTTACCCTTGCAATCTACCTCAAACAATCCATTCCCAGCATAGGTTAAAGTACAATAAGTTGCTTCATCCCCTGCAACCTCAATCTTCTCTACTATACTTGGGCCATATTTTTCTTTCATAGCTTCAATGTCCTCCTTCTTCACTTGATACCTTTACATTAATTTCTTCCTAATCCCCTCGAACATATGTAAGTTGGCTTGTCCTTAAATTTTTCAATGTAGGCGTCCCAACTTTCACAAAGGTTGTTGACCAACAGGTCACACTTTGAGTGGGTATGGAAGTATGCCCTACACCATGTGTGTGGATCAATTTTTGCATGGTAATCATACACCTTTTGACTCATATGCTTCAATTCTTCGATATGTGCAAGACATTCAACCTTTGTATATGCCACAGCTATCTTCCAAAGTTTATCCTTTAGTAACACTCCTCGATTATCATCATTTCTAAAATTATCATACAAATGCTTCACACATGTTCATTGGTCAAACATAGGCAATACTTGCTCAAAGCTTGGAATAAGTCCCTACAACATCAAACAAAAAAATAATTATATAGTTGACATTAAAAACATATCAATACAAAAGCATCAAAGTTAGACAAATTACAACCAACTAACCTTTTGGCGATTTGAGATGAAAGTCCACCCGTGTGTCGAGCCACATTGACCAAATCACCTACAAGTGTCTCCAAGAACCATGACCAGTTGTCTTTTGTCTCAGCTTCTAAAGCTGCCATTGCTATAGGGTACATGTTATTGGCATTCCTACTAACTACACTCATAAGTTGTCCCTTATAAGGGCCCTTGAGGAAACAAGCATCTACCCCAATTACAAGCCTACTGCTTGCAATGAACCCTCCTTTCATGGCTACAAAGGACATATACATCCTTTGGAATCTTGGTGGCAATTCAAACTTAGTCTTTCAACCCTCAACAATATACAACTACCAATAGTTGTTTTCCTAACAGTACACAACCACCAATGTTAGATGGTATTATTCATCTAACTTCCCATATATTTTTGACTTTGCCTTTCTTTTAGCCTTAAAAAGCTTTCTATCATTCACATCAACATTCCACTTAGCTTTCACCTTTTCGTGGAGGGCTTTTATTGGCAAAACGGGTTGGGTTCTAAACTCACCCATTAATTTATCAGTTGTCAAGTAGAAGTGATGATATTATTCTTGTATCACCTCAAGCATGAATGCTTTGGCTTCAAAGACCTTATTTGGAATATCTCTTCACCCTTCACTTGACGCCCATATACTCTATACTCACGACGACTATCTTTGCACATAGGGGTGGCAATTTTGACACGACCTGCGAACCCGACACCAAAAAAACTGGGTTTGGGTTTGGGGTTACCTGGTTTAGGTCAAAACGGGTCAACCTGTTTATGACCCGTTTAGTTAACGGGTTAGACGGGTCAACCCGTTGGGGACCCGGTTGACTCAGTGACCCGTTTTAAAAAAAAAAAATGTTAAACGCACTGCACCGGTTTCAACTTTCACTAATTCACTTTCACATTTCACAATTTTCACTTATCAGTTATCACATATTCACTCATTCACAGTCTTCGACTCTTCACTTCACGCACGGACACGGCCTCACACGAGTCACACTGTGATTGAGTCACTCACAGAGTCACAGGCTCACCTCGCCGTCCTCACGCCGGTCGCTACCCACGAAGTCACGCTGCAACGCACGACCCAATCACCTCCCACGCACGCCGCGACGACACCGCTCTCTCAATCTCCCTCTTTCTCTGTGGACGCCGTAGCCGGTAGCCCGTAGATCTCCCTCGACACCGTCAACTCGGCCGTGCACGCCGGCGACCTCCCTCTCTCTCGATCTCCCTCTCTCTGTGTGGACGCCGTACTGTTGTAGGCCCGAAGCCCGTAGATCTCTCATCTCTCTCGACGCCGTCAACCCTCAACGTGAAGAACAAAAGAAGAACATGAAACTATAAGGTAAAATCTAACATTTTCTTATAATTTTCGTTATACCCATTGGATTTGAAGCTCCAAATTATGATGATTTGTAAAATTTTTTATGAGGTCCGAATTTAGGGTTTGTGTTTGAGATTTTGGGGCTTTTGTTATTTTGTTGTGTTGATGGCTAATCGAGACTTTAAATTGGAAAACTTATCTATTATAACTTGTAATTAATGCACAAAATACTCAAAATAAGCACAAAATTTTCATATCTTGTTTCCCTTTCTCACTTGATGAACAAGTATCTCTTTAAGACTACAATCCAAATGTTTAAGACCAAATACTTATATATGTCTCCCTAATCAAAAAACAAAACGTCTCCCATTGGAGCAAATAACTTACTTGTTTATATTGTGGGCTATTGTGAAAGTACCCAAACCATGTTGCCAATAGATATATAAAATGTAGGAGTAAATGGGATTCTGATTATCGAGTCAATATTGAAAACATCCATTGCAGGTGGATTGGTCAATTGGATCAGATTTCTATTTTTGGTTTGGCTCGTCTCACCCCATCATGTAAGTGAAGCAGTTTGGGGCCAATTACTTATATGTAAAAATTAAAAACATGTTTCCTCAATTATTTATCAAAAAAAAAAAAAAACGTCTCTTGTTGAGGCCAATATCTTACATTTTTGCTCAGACTTATTTATATTATGGGCCATTGTGAAAGTACTCAAACTATGTTTCCAAGTGATATATAAGAATTAGGAATAAATGAGATTCTTATATTATAAAGAAGTGAAAGCTTGGGCATAAATGCCATATATATATTATATAATGAGTAGCCACCTCTTATGTGTTCCCAATTATCAACAAAAACAACAGTTATCTTATATTATATTTGGATTGGTTAAATGTGTAGCGTGTTTTGTAGGTCCAAGAATTGAGACAATTATAATTCTTAAAATTATTTTTTATGGGTTCTCTCTTAATTTATATGACATCATTGTTTGAAGTTGACTATGTAGTAGTCTTTTGGGTCTTTTACTACTAGTTCATTGTCATTTCAACATTGTTCATTTTTTTTAGCATATTTTTACCTTTTGCATTTGAATATTTTATTAGATACAATTTTAATCTTACATTTATCCAAAGTGAAGCTGGGGTTTGAACTTTGAACTTGGGAGTTGGGAACTTGGTAGCTTCATTAACTTATTAACAGTGTCCAAACATGTATCAAGTAAGATTATTAGTATTCCAAACTGCGTTAAATTTTATGTATTGCCTAATCCATGAACTAAGTTATTAATGATGATTCTATGAATGATGATTTGTGTAGATGAGTAATGAAGTACCTTTGGAAAATCTCGTTGAAGAAGACGATGATGTGATTGAATTAAATCTAACAGAAGAACCTTCTATTGGTATGAAGAGTGCTCAAAGTGGCAAAAAGAATGTCCAAAAGCGTAGAAAAATCTCAGAAGTTTGAAATTATTTTGATCCTCTTCCTGGTGCGAGTCAACCTAACAAGAAACTATGGACAAAATGTAAGGCATGTGGTGCTACATATATTGCTGAAAGTTCATATAGAACTGGAAACCTAAGGAATCACATCAAAAAATGCCCGTTGAATAACACTCGTGATATTGGGCAGATGCTGATATCTGCAAATGAGAGATCTATGTCAGTAAGTGCCTCTAAATTTTGTCCTAAAAGATTTATAGAATTGTTGGTTGCTTCAATTATTAAGCATGACTTGTCTTTTCGGTATGTTGAGTATGATGGTGTGAGAGAAACAATGAAATACTTGCATAGTGATGTACCGGTTATCTCTAGAAATACTGCAAAGGCTAATGTGATTAAGTTACATTTAAGGGAGAAACAAAAGGTTAAATCTATATTAGATGTTTGTTTAGGAGAATTTGTTTGACATCTGATTTATGGACTTCTTTGACAATTGATGGGTACATGTGCCTCACAGCACATTTTATTAACAAAGATTGGGTCTTACAAAAAAGGGTGTTGAACTTTTCACTTATGCCCCCGCCACATAATGGTATATCTTTGTGTGAAAAAATGTATAATTTGTTACAAAAGTGGGGGATTGAGACCAAAATTTTTTCTATAACATTGGATAATGCTTCTGCCAATGATGTAGCTGCTGACTTATTAAGATAGCAATTGAACATTAAGAGAACCCCTGTTTGTTTTGGTGAGTTCTTTCACATTCGTTGTTGTGCACATATTCTTAATTTGATAGTACAAGATTGTTTGAATGAAATCGAGATTGCTCTCAAAAAGATTCATGATAGTGTTAAATATGTTAGAGGATCACAAGTGAAAAAATAGAAGTTTCTTTAGGCTGTGAAGCAAATGTCATTGGATGATAAAAAAGGGTTGAGACAAGATGCGCCAACCAGATGGAATTCCAAATATCTTATACTTGAGAGTGATATTCATTTTCGCCGTGCTTTTAGTTATTTAGAGATGACTAATTCAAACTTTAAGCATTGTCCTACTGTACTTGAATGGGAACAGGTGAATGATATTAGTACTTTTTTGGCTTGCTTTTATAATGCTACATGTGAATTTTCTTGTACCAAGTATCCTACAGCCAACTTGTACTTTTCTGTTATTTCCACAATTTATGTGACCTTCAAGGAACAACTTGAGAGCGAAGATGTGTATAAGAGATCAATGGCAACTCAAATGCTCTCTAAATTTGAGAAATATTGGTCAGAATTCAGTGTAGTATTGGCCATAGCAGTTGTCTCGGATCCTCGTTTCAAGCTTAACTTTGTAAATTACATCTATATGAGCTTTATGGAGTTCTTGAATCTAGAAAATATTTGCAGGTTCGTGAAAAATTATTCTCTCTCTTTTCAGAATATAATGGTTCTTCATCTACCACTCCAAGTCCAACAACAATAACTACTGAAAAATATGTTCATTCCCAACAATTTGGCAAGTCGTCAACGAACTGATGAAGGTAAAATAATATGTTTATTTAGTGATTTTTATGATATTGTTAGTATATATAATTTTAAATTTTAATCACTTAGTAAATTATGCTTATATTCTTTATTTTTCATGTAGGGCTATGATTTATTTGAAGGGGTAAATGTTACATCAGGAAGGAATCAATTAGAACTCTATTTGGATGAAACTAAGATGGCTAGAAATGCAGAATTTGACATTCTTTCATTTTGGAATGGAAATGAATTTCGCTATCCTGAAGTAGCTGCTATGGCTCGTGATATTTTGAATTTTCCAGTTTCTAATGTTACCTCAAAATCCACTTTTAGTGTTGGTGGACGTGTGATTCATTAGTACAAGAGTTCACTCAAGCCTGATGTTGTTAAGGCTCTAGTTTGTACTAGAAATTGGTTATATGGAAAGCAAGATAATATTAGTTATCTTCATATTTAATTTCTGTATTAACTTGTATTATTTTTTTACTACACTATAATGCTAATTCCCCTTAACTTTTGATGTAGAACACACACAAATGACATTAAATGAATCAGAAGAAGAACTTCTGGAAACGGATCTCAATTCCAGTGACATTCCAACTTCATCTGGAGCTAATTTTGCTAATATTCCTTGCTGACTTTTCCTGGAAGACAATATTTTGAAGTAGTTTTTGATGAACTGTTGTTTTAGAGATATATAGTTTATAACTTTACAGCCCCACTTCCCTATGAATTGTATTGATAGCTAAGAATATGAACAAAAATGATGTGTAAATAAGTAAATAACTAGCTAGGAAATATGATATGCAAATGCAATGATAGCTAGGAATATAAATGAGATGATATCTAGGAATATAGATGAGATGATATCTAGGAATATAGATGAGATAATACCTAGGATTGTTGTTTTTTTAATATTATGCCTCTCATTTAGCATTATCTCATGATATGCAAAATGTATAGGTGATAGTTAGTAATCATCCAATTAGGTGATTGGGCCATATGCCGAGACTTTTGAATATTTGATTTCTTTTTGAAATGGCATTACTTAATAAACTTTTGTTACTTTTTAACAAAAAGAATATTGGAATCATTGGATTGTGTTTTTTTTTCAAATTAAGACTATGAAAAGACTTTGAAAAAAATATATATATATATATATATATATGAGGAATTGATTTTTTTTTTTTAATTAAAACTGAGTTTAATTCGGGTCGTTTCAAGTTGTATCGGGTAAGTTTGACACGAATACTTAATCATGTCAAACAAATTGAGTCATTTCGGGTTGATACGATTTGACCTGTTAACTAAACGGGTTAAACGGGTCGTATCTTGTCAACCCGTGAAAATCACAAGTCAGGTTTGTGTTTAGCCTAAACAGGTTGGCGGGTCAAGCGGGTTGACCTGAACCCTACTCACCAACCCGTTTTGACACCCCTATTTGCACACAACACACACCTTATCCTTATCATTTTTCTTGAAAACTATATCCTTCCCCCTCAATACATTATATCGTCTAACAGCTTCTCTGAATGTGTACACATTTGGAAAATTTTTGTCCATTTTCCACTTCTAGATTAGCCAAGCCAATTGTTTGGAATGTGCGACACCTAGTCACACATTTAAGTAGGGATGAAAAATTTTCATTACTACCACATGGGGACTCTAATATATCACGCAAATAATCATATGACTTATCATCATCTGATGATGATGATGATGAGAATGAGCGAAGCTCCATACCCATAGATGTGTCAGCATTTGAGGTGTCATCAACCATTTGTGACCCATCACCCACATCACTTCTATCACCCCCCACCACATCAACTTCTACCTCATGACATCCATCACTTTCATCCTCACCCCCTCCCCCCTTCCCCCCCTTCCGCATCAATTTCTACCTCCTGACATCTATTATCATCAGCTTCTACCTCCTCCTCGTCATTGACTTCAAAAGCATCATCATCACTATTAAGTACCTCAGACCAAAAAGGATCATTCTTATCAACACGTTGCATGTCACCATCATCATTCAACTCATCTTCATTTTCATCATGTTCAAAAGATATTAAATATAACACATAGCTAGTGGCCACCATGGTGTTGAACAAATTTGGAGTACGTCATGGTCAGATAACAAGAGCCTTAACTCATCAACAAGGCTCTTGTCAGGTTCTTTGTAGAATATTAGGTCACCATGGTCGTACTCATATGTCTTCACTATGTCTTCAATTTTCAAGTAAGACAACTCATCAAGGTCATATGCATTAGGACATACATGATTGTCTCCACCCACATACATGCAACCAAATCCTCAGTTAAACTTACCCCCATGGTACACTTTAAAAAGTAAATTATGTTCAACCATCACGTGACCTACAAAAAGATATGAGACACAACTCAAATTAAAGAGATAATGCATATGTGACTAACATTTTTCCTGAATCATTACAACAAATGATAATTATATTGCTATTAATGATGAGCTTATCTATTTTGTGAAATATGTGAATCAATTATTTAAAATAATTGAACCCATAATATGCAACATATTGTTCAATAGGGCTACGCTGTTGAAAGCTAGATCCACATGAGGTGTGTGATGCATAGCTTAAAAAAGGTCAGTCACTAAGTCAAGGGGCTTGGCGTATTCGAAGATTTAGCTTATTTGAATGCAATATTTTTCTGTTCAAGGGGCTTCTTTCTTCGGCTTAAAAGCTAGGGCTTGTGGTTCGTTATTAGTACATGTTTTGGAGCAATATAACCTTAAAGTCCGCCTCTCAATGTCCGGGTCTTTCCCCTACCCTCTCTCTCGATGTGGTGCCTTTCACTCTACTCTGTCAACACTTTATCACAATGCCGAAAGGTAGGATTTTAGGTCTTTTCCCAAGCTATGAATCTTTATCAATGGTAAGAGATAAAGAAATTTTCTTCCATCAGCAAACACGATGAAAAAGGTAGCAAAACCACCTCCGTCAAGTGCTAGCATACAAGAAGGAGTTTTCGGCAATGAATCACATGTCAAAATACCGAAATGGTTAATCATCGAGATTTGTGCTTGGTCTTTCGCCTACCGTGTATGATGTAACGGCATCTCGTGCCAAGAAAAAAAGGGTTGAAGCTGGCTCACAAACCAGAAGATCTGGGGGCTTTTGCCCACTCATCATCAATCCCATTCTACTACTCTGTTAGTACAAATTCTTACTCTTGTTAGTCTCCAAGGGATATCAAAGACTTGGAACTACATCGATAGACAAAGCATTTTCCTTCCTCACTACCATCTCGAGAGAAGCAATTGGCTTGGGATGATGTCATTGGTTCTTTTCTTCTCTTTCTTGCACGCTGGATGGATACTAGCTCTTCTTCTAGTTAGTAGCTCTTGTCTTACAAGCCTAAATAGCTAGGAATCTTCCTGTTTAGGAGTTCATGAGCTAAGCTAGACCAGACCATTATTCCTTTCCTTGAGCTAAGAGAAGCTAAGCCATATCGCAATTCCTGTATACATAAATGCGATAGTTGCATCTTTAGTACCGTACCTCTTATGGAATGGAGCAGGCATCGCAGTATAGCATGGCGTGCCTATCCGCTTGTGCTTTTAGTCATTATTCGATTAACCACTCTAGGAAAAAAAAAGTATGTATATAGTAGTTAATACAAAGCTAGCAATCGAGCTTTCTTTCCTATAGTAATTTAGTATCATTGTACTTCTCTAATTTCAAATCCTTCTCCACATTCTTAGACCGAACCCAGAGTGACTTCGTGGGCCCTTAGTCTCCCCTACTCCATCCTTCTACTTGGCTCTAGCCTTGTTTGGATCTTCGCCTCTTTGAGCTCTCGCTCCAGGAGTTGTGCTCTTTGTCTCATTCATCTGAGGTCGACGGGTGCATCACATCCTTTGTGAGCGAATCTTTTTGCCCTATGTTGAGTCATAGTTCCATAGCAATGGGGCTGCTCCTTAGTCGTTGGCCTCCTTTGCTTCTTGGCTGTAGCACTTCTCTTGCGTGTGCAAGTTCCCCTAGATCTGTTCATGGATCTATTCTAAGACTCAAAATTTAACTATTCTTCTCGTTATAGCTCCTATTCCTACTTCTTCTAGTTTTTCCACCTACTTTTATATCTTACATCTATTCTTCAAGTTCGAGCTCTTACTCATTCAAATAAGATCTTACCCCACCCCCCCTGAGTAGGTTTTTTTTACCTTTTGGATCTTTTTCTCGGGCTTTTTTGCTCTTGAAAACAGCTACCACCCAACATATAAATGGGCACTTGTGCTGTAAGACAGCGAGGACAGTTCTCCATCTTCTTCGTGAGCTGAATTGAGCCTATCTATTGAGAAAAAACCGCTTTCTTCGCTCTCATCCCTTAACTCGCTAAACTGCAAAGCTAGACCTCCCTACTTATTGGCTTGACTACATTGACTTACTGGATTGCCCCTTTTTAGTTACAGAAACCTTAGGCAAAGAGTTTTTCTGTGTCACCTCAAACAAGAGTAGAAGTTCATTTCAAAGGCGAAAAATCAAAGATTACAAGCTTATGCCTCTTTTCATTCTACTTCTATTTTCTGGAAATAAGGAGTGCTGCCGTAGACATTTAAGGCACCCCTCATCCTTGACTTGGACTATAAGGAGTTGGAATGTAAATTCAGCCAAGTGGGGCGGGTAATCTGAGTTTACGAAAGTTGGGGCGCGTAGAAAAATATATCTAATGAAGCTTTGAATCAAAAGGCAACGGATAGGCTGGCCGCTAAACAATCGATACGATGTTTAAGGCTGAGATCGGAATCGAGAAAGGAGATTTTCTTTGTTAGAATATGGGTGGGGCACTTTCACAAAAGACTGATCGTATTCCTCTTCCTCTTAGCCGGATACAAAATCCTGTTTATTTAAATTCTAGTAGCAGTAGTTTCTTTGACTGCTTATCCAGTAGCTGGTAAGACAGTATGAGTCAAAGTTGTTCGTGTTGTTCAAAAATAGCTCTAGTTCTTCTTCCTTTTCTTTCTTAACTTCGTCATCCTCATCAAAATCGTGTTCCTCAGAAATGTGGAAGACTTTAGTATTATCTTTGAACATGTGACTATCTTGCTCGGGTACCTCAACCTTCTTGTCACACCCTAAGCCCAACCGCCTAAAGACCTTTCCGCATTCTAGATCTTCAAAGAGAGCTTTCTTTTGTGCTGGACAATACATGGTGTCAAACACTGGCTAACATTCCTCTTCCATTTCACAACCCTTGGGCTTCCTCAATTGAATTGAGTATCCCACTGCTTGCATCATTCGAAGAGCTTTCGCATCGTATACCTTAAGCCCCTTAGAAATAGGGCATTACAACTTCCAATTCAAATCTTTAAACAGTGTAGCCGGCGTGTTAGGCTAGATATCTGGATCTGGGGCATTACCACTGGGTATATCCAAGTACCTCAACCTTTTTATACATAATTTATATTTATGGCCTGTTCCCGGCTCTGAAGGTGTCAGACCCCAACCCATGAAAGCTCCAATCCAAAACTTTTGATCTAGGTCATTTTTGTTTAGTAAGAAATGAACATATTGAGCAAGTATGTTAACTTCACCTATTCCTGCCCATTGCTTCTAAGCGAGTTCAGGCGCATCAAAGGCTTTGCCGAGCTAACCGTCCCAAGTGAACCTTTCGAGGTGAAGAGCATATTGAGCGAAAGGTCTTTCTTGTGGTCAATCTCTCTATAATCTTTGATAAAGGTAGTCTGGGAAGACTGACTGAAAGGGCTCTTATCCATATTGGTTCATTCTTTCCTCCATTCTGTGAGCGAAGAAAGCGTAGTCTTTCAAAGGGGTCTTTTGCTCCTATCGTAAAGGCTATTTCAACTTGATCTAGCGACTGTAGGAAGGGGGAGCATTCCTCGGTAATTCATAGAAATTGGTTTTATCCGATATGACTAGCTCAGCGAAGTCAAAAGGGTACAGGGTATTACACTGTCGGGTCAAAGAATTTATTTTCAAACAAGTGGAACGATAGCGTAGCGAGTCAGTCAAGCTAAAATCAAATTATATATGATATAGAGAATCCAGATAAGACCATTAAGTATTCTTGTTTAGAAAGAAAAGAAGTAGATGCTAGGCGTAGGGGAATCTTCCTCTAATTGGCCTACTCAACTCTTTCCCTTGGTTGTTTGTTCGACTAATCAACATAAGAAAGAAGATCCCTTGGTTTGCTGAAATAGATTGATGCAAAGGCCTGTTTATAACCAGTAAAATGTGATTTAATGAGCCCCTAAGGTTTGTTAAGCCCGTAAAAAGACCCCACCTACATTAGCCAAAGCTAAATCCGACAGATGAATGGGAAGACCTCTCCCTCCCTATGGAAATGGGGGCAGACATGGTTATAAGGAAAGTAGCCTTCTCGGCCTACTCGTTCATTTGGAAGAGTGATCAAGAGCACCAGACCACATAAAAAAGAAATAAAGACACACATGAATTTCACGGTACATAAGATTATATATTAATAAATTTTGTGTTGTTAGTTTTAATATTGCCATCAATTTCGCTACATCCAAAGGAAGCCAAGCCTAAGCAACTCTCATATTACTATTTTTTGGTGTTAAAGACTTTAAGACAGGTTGATACAATTGTGACATTTTTAGCTGGAGAATTATCTCGTCAAATTTTTATTTTTGTTTAAAAAAAAATCATTTTTTAAGTTTTTCAAATCTTCATTGTTACATGGTAGGCTCATTGGTGGTACACACCCAAACTCTACTTTGCTTGAGCAAGGTCCTAAAAAAGCAGGGTCATCTTCCTAGACATTAACATAATGTACGTCCAATATTTATATGGGACACACTACTTAAATTAATAAAGGTCCTAAAAGAGTTATGGCTCATCATTTTGGTTTTCAGCTCTATTAAAAATGCATGAGGACAATATGCTATTGTCCAACAAAAAAAAAAATCAACAAACCTCAAATCCTAATGAGGGTCTTCTTTCTCTAATGAGGGCAAAGTGCTTCACATTCAAATCCTTAAAGACAACAAAATATCCACAAAATGTTCCATTTCCCTAATTATATGCTAGATATGTTGGTAGGAAAAAAAGACGCAATACCTAAAAAAGAGCTACCAGACACAACAAAAAGTTGGCCTACTTCTTCTCTAAAAAATCTAGCAAGCTTGTCCCCACATATATTTGGAGGCCACCTTGAACATTGGTCCTAGAGAACACTAGAGGAGCCAAGACATGCAATTAAAAAGCATTTTTGTGATGAATATAATGTATTTAACTACAATATTATTATTGAAAACTCAAATAATTATTTTACAGGACAAGTGGTTCCTTCCAAATGGTCATACCGTGTTTTGGCTAATATGGGCGTGAAGTTTGAGCAGCAGTAGCTTGAAATTTGGTAGAAGTTTTGGCTATGGCAGATTGGAGCAGGAGTAGCGTGAAAGTTAGGTTAAAGTTCTGCACAGTGAAAAGTGAAAAGGCACAATCAATTTGGTTACGTGGAATAAGGGTTTTGAGGTCATTTTAATTCAAATGAGAGTATAATAGTCATTTTAAATCAACAGCATGCATGTGATGCCTTCTGCCGTTAGTATTAACATTTTTATTTAATAGAGGTGGGACATTGTCATTTTCATGGTAATTTGGGAGGGATATTGCCGTAATTGAATTTTTTTTTTTTTTTTTTTTGGGAAAGCTCGTTTGGGCTCGAGTTAGCATATGACTTGGAGGAATCGGAGGAATGGGAGAAGGAATTTGATAAGTGTTGAATGTTACATATTCAAGCCCCTTAACTCGCATATGTTAAACCTTAGTTTGTATTGTAATTTAATATTTTCTTATGTTTTAGTATTTGTCTTATTTTGTAGGACCTATTGAAAAAGACAAGCAAAATCATCAACATTAGGCTTAAAGTGTATCAAGGAAAAGTTGAAGGGCTAAAGAATGCTTGGAGATCGAGCGCCAATATCTGGGGATCGATTGCAGCTGGCGATCAAGTGCCAGGAATGGGGATCGAGCGCCATCGAAGCTTCCAGAAAGCAAAATAAATTTAACAGCAAATGATGGAAAGTTGATATTTTTTATCAAAGATTGCAGCTTGGTAGGCTATGGTGGGCGCCGAATTCTCTCCTCAAATGTGTCCTAGTCACTTGGAATCTAGATTTTTACCTTCCCTTATCATGTAAAAATTTCTCAAAGTCTCTCCCGCTCTATAAATGGAATTCATCCAAGAGCTTCAAAGGCAGTCCGAATTTATTGTTTAGTTTCATTTTTAGCTTAGTTTCTGTTATTTTCTTGCTTTGGCAGTAGGTAGAAGCTTGACCCATAGCTTTTAAACTCTTGGAAATAGTTATCTCCTCTTCAATGGAAATTTCCAAATCCTTCATGAGTAACTAATCCTTTTTTAAGGTTTTGATGTAATTCTTTCCAAAGTGCTATGGGTTGATTGTGTTTAACTAAGATTTTATGCATATGTATAATGATTGTATAGCCTAAGAAAGATTGTTCTTCATGATTATATCATTTATGATGAAATCATTTTCTTGTCTATGAGAAATTCTTTTTTATCTTAAATGAACTTAATGTTTCCATTTTCTTTGATTGAAGGAACTAGGGCTATGCAATGATGCTTTTCGACATAATTTCATGTGAGTTTGATGAGTTATGCTAGGGACCACGAATCAATCCACAACTTAGGTTAATGTAGTGTAAGTGAAAAGATTAGTGTAAACCTATGATGTCTCATGCTTTTTCCTTGAACTATGTATGCTATTAGGAGATCTTATAGTCCATGCTAGACAACACAAGTTATCTCACATGTAGATGTTAGGTGAGTGATTGGTGCAAAACTAAGATGCATTAATTTTCTCTTAAAAGTATTTTCATGTTGAGGTCGTCACATGATTAACAACCATTACGCGCTCATATTATGCATGTAATGAAAATTCATGTTAGACATAATCTGCTTTTATCAACCTTCAGTTTTATCTTATTTATGTTATTTACATTTATGTCATTTATGTTTATGTTATTTACATTTATGTCATTTTACATTTAAGTTCAAAAATTCAAAACATGTATTCTTTCATGAGTTAAGTTAGAGAAAATCTTGAAAGCTTGATAAACAATCACAACAGTCCTTGAGGTTCGACATCCTCTATGTAGTCCTATTCTGCAAAGATTCGTACTATTGTGAGTAGTTATAAATTTATCATTGAAAATCCACGTACCGAAAGGTCAATATCAGAATGTTAGGTAACAGAGCAACCATGAGAGAATATGCAAGAGAAGGAGGAGGAAGGAGAGGCGTGACCTGCATAAGAGAAGACGTGGGGGATGGAGAGAGGAGAGCAAAGTGTCCAAGAGGGGTTGCATGGGAAAAGATATGTTGGAAGCAGGGACCGTATGATTTGGAGATGGAGCAGGGCGAGAATAAGGGGAGTGGGTGGGAGAAAATTCCAGATTTTTAGGGATAGGGGTATTGCATGAATTAGGGGGTGAGATGGGAAATGGGATCAAATTTTCTTAAGTGGAGTCAAAGGACACACTAATCAATGGAGAAGTGGTGGTAGCTTGAAGGGACAAAATAGAAGATTGATTAAAGTTGAAAGTGCCAGGAGGCGTGATCTAGTGTGAGCAGGAATTGGGAGACCATGATAATTTTTTTCATCAAAGACTACGTTGTGTGACATATAAATTTTTTTGGAGACTAGGTCGTAGCAACGACAACCTTTGTGCTGAGAAGAATAGCCCAAGAAGAAGGATATTTTGCTGCGAAAGGCAAGTTTGTGAGATAAGTAAGGACGGAAAAAAGGATAACAGACACATTCAAAACTTCGTAAATGAGAATAATCAGGTGAACGGTGAAGTAATTTTCTGTAGGGAGATTCATTGTTTAAGACAAATGTAGGGAGACGATTGATAAGAAAGATGGCAGTGAGAAAGCATCAACCCAAAAATAAAAGAGAAGCCATGATTGGGCAAGAAGAGACAACCCAACATCCATAATGTGTCTATGTTTTCTCTCAGCAACTCCATTTTGTTGAGAAGTGTAACTACATGTGAGAGATGCAAAATGCCATTGGAATCAAGAAATGAAATAAATTGGTTGGACACATATTCACCTCCATTGTCAGTCTAAAATTGCTTAATACGGCAAGAGAACAAGATTTTCAACGAGAGTCTTAAACTTCACGAAGCAAGATAAAACATCACTTTGATGAAAAATAGGCTACATCCATGTGAATTGCGAGTAGTCATCAATAAATATGACGTAATACTGACAACCGCTATAAGAAAGAATAGGAGAGAGAAATACTTCAGAGTAAATAAGTTCAAGAGGACAAGATGAAATTCAAGGGGAATCCCAAAATGGGAGATGTTTGGTCTTGCCAAGTTGACAATAAGAGCAAATGTGATCAACACTCAGAGATCCTACCACTGGAAGTTGAAAGGAGGAGATGGCGCACTTGGTTAGTTGAGACGAAGGGTGACCCAATCTTGCATGCCAGACATCTAGAGAGGTTTTGGCACCAAAGAGGGTGACATGTGCACAACACTTACTGACAAAATGTTTATTGATGTGGATGGGATAGAGCCCACCCTCACGAGCCCCTCTAGGAGTGTTGTGCCGGTTTTGTTGTCATTGAAAAAGTAATGAGAACCAGTGAGGATAAAGGAATAGTCATTATCTAAACAATATTGATTAATGGAAAGAAGATTGGCCATGGCCTTGGGACAGTGAAGAACACGATGTAAATTGAGAGAAAATGAAGGTTTTTGGAGAGTAAGAGAACCTGTGCTTTGGACCCAGATCCATTACCAATTGCTATGGTGTCCTCACCGCCATAGGGTTCATAAAGAGATAAGTTGTCAACATCATTGGTGATGTGATTGTTTGCACCACTATCGGCATACCATGGGTCATCCTCAGGCAAGGTATTTGTTTGGGCTACCATGGCAGCAAGTTGAGCAGAAGGATCGCACCCTTCAAATCTGTAGTCCCTGCAATGGAAGCAATCAAGAGTCTGGTGACTGACCTTACCACAAATCTGACACAGGCTACGTGATGCACTATTGAAGGTGGTAGGAGGACCAGGCTTGGGCTAGGGCATGGAGATGTCGCTGGGCAGCATGTATTTGGGATTTCTTGAATGTTGGCAGGGAGAAAAATATGGTTGAGAAGAAGTCTGATGGAAACATGGAGTGAATTGTAGTTTGGACTTCATGGGGCCATGAAGTGTGGACTTCCTAGCAACCATAGCAAAGGATTGATGTGAGGAAGGAAGGGTTTGATTTTGTTGCTCTAGTAACATCTCATGAGACAACAACTTAGATTGAACTTAGATTGAAAATCATCACAGCGCATGGTGGAGTCATCCAGGGCAAATGAGCAAGTGGTGATAAAGGCGGTATAGGAGGCATTCAAACCACCTATTATGTAGGAGATGAGATCCTCCTCCTCAACTGGTCGGCCAATGGCAGCAAGCTAATATGCACAAAGCTTGGCATTGTGAAGATATTCGATACAAGTTTTGCTACCTTGATGAAGATTCTGCAATTGCCACTTGAGATGTTGAACCCGGGATCACGATTGAGAGGCATAGTGGCTGGATAAGGATACAAAACCGAATGTGAAGAGGTCACGCCATACAAGGTGGATAACACCTTGTCAATGAGACAAGCATTCAGCCAACTCATCACAAACTGATCTTTTTTGAGCTAGAGGACATACTCAAGATTTAGATTAGTGGAATCCTTGCCATTAGTACCAAGCAGGAATTTTGCTAGGCATGGTTCTGTACCTTCCATGAAACCCAGCAAATCATGACTTTGTAAAATAGGACGATATTGGAAACTCCAAGTCGTATAGTTGGTACCGCCCATGCGGGTACCAATAAGCTGAGAAATAAGTGGATTTGGCGGTAGAGCTGCTTAACACCATGGGGAGAGCAAAGGAAGAAAGAAGATAAAAAAAAATAATGATAATAATTCTAAAGTGGAAGCTGGATCTATGCGTGAACTATAAGCTTTGATACCATGAAAACAATTGCTAGAAAGGAAAAGTTTATTAAATGATTTTTCCACTGTCATGTACAAACCTATATATACACAACGTAGGCAATGTAGTCGTTATGTTTCTAGGGAAAGCTTAGTTGGCAATTACACAATTCTATGCTTGATTACAATAAAGTTTTCTTATATACTCTGATGTATTTTTCCTTATTTCTACGCATGCTTTGATTGTATTTATTTTTGTCTTAGTGCATGATACTTTTCTAAATGGTTAAGCGTATCATGCGTGATATTGTCTTCTTGATGCAACACTGTATCTTCATGAGTTGGAGGAGATCTGTCAACAATTGGATGGTTAACATATATAATTATATATATATATATATATATATATATATATAATATATATATGGGAGAACAAGGTCAGATGTAGCATGAACAATCTAAAATAGTCCAAAATAGATGTCTAAAGAAGGTGCAAAACACTAAAAGAGGTCCAAAAGGCTTATTAATTGAAAAGCGGTTAGCATTCAATAACCGACCTTCAATAACCGCTAAACAGCCTAGCGGTTGTGGTTACAGTTGCTTAAAAATGATAACCACCAAAAGCGGTTGCAGTTAAAAGGGAATAACCGCAACCGCTTATATACCCCTAGTTGATAGCATGTCACGACTCATGCCCATGCAATCAATTTGAAGATCTCATGTTATTTTTGTGTTCTTTAACTCTTTTGAATCATCTAAATGTTCCCTATTCTTTAGTTCTTTTCCATCTTCTATGGGTTTGTACTAAAATTGAGTTGAATCTGGTAATACCCAAGGAACTAGTACTACCTTATGTGCTTCTTCTTTGGTTCTATTTTTAGCGGAAGTCTACAAAAATTGACCCTTCAGATTAAGAGGTTTTTACAACACCTTTCAACTACAAAATTTTCCGTATGATGGTTCTTGGAAAGCTATTGTGACAAAGACTAAATGACACATATTTTTCTTTCTTTCCCCCCACCCCCCCCCCCCCTTTTTCCCTATCTTTTCTTTTTAAAAAAACCAGTAGAAAGTACTAATATACGGAGAGACTAAGGCTTTGTTTATTTTGGCGTAAAAAAAATTTCGTCAGAAAATGTTTTTAGGAAAATCACTTTTCAATAAAATATTTTTTGCTGAAAATATTTTCAGGCATTTAGCTCGTACAGAAAATCACAAATACTTTTTATATTTCATTCGATCATATTAACCTATAAAAATCAATTTTTATTCAAACCATAAAAAGTACAAATATAATTTTTTTTTTTTTAACAAAAATAACCTAAAAATTTGAGTTTCGACGAAGTTCTGGTGGTGATCTAGCGATTTGAAAATAAGACGCTTAAACTCAAAAAATAATTAACGATTTTAAAAAATGGAAATCATTTAACGGAAATTAAGGAAGCTTTTTCGATCAAACTGAAAATATTTTTTGTTGACAATTATTTTCGGTCACACCAAACACTGAAAAACATGAGAAATATTTTCCAAAAATCATTTTACACCAAAATAAAAGAAGTATAAATTAGCACAAGGAAACAAAAAATTAGTAATAGTAGGAGCAATTGTAAGGATGATGGAAATTTGGTACTGAACAACAAATTGCAGGTCCTTATTTTCCAGAACGGGACTGTTGAGTTATATAGTAGGATGTTAGATTGGTAAATTTACATATAATTAACATTCCAAATTTAAACTTAAAGTGTGTTTGGCATTGCAATTTCGCAGATAAAAAGTGAAATTTTAAATCAAATCACAAAAAATGTATTGTTTGGAAGTGCTTTTTAAAAAAATTGAGATTTTAAAAACTTAAAAAAATTTGCGTTTTCAAATTACAAGTAATAGGGTATTTTAAAAAAAAAAAACGCAAGAATTTAAAGGCTGAACTATCATTGTACCAAACACTTAACTGAATTTTTAAAAATTCAAATTTTCAAATCACAATTTTTAGATAGTACCTTTTGAAATTGCAGACACAAACAGACCCTTAATGCCATCACATGTGAATATCTTAGTTTTTCCAAAATTGTAATTAAGCTTATACTACACTAAAATCAGTCCGTAACCAACACGGTTTGACTGGTTTCATAGTATCCCTTCTTTATGTCTCCAAGACTCCACAACTTTTTCTTTTTTTCTTTGTCATATATATATTTTTACTTTTTCGTCCATGGAACCCTACACATTGTCAATAGTCCAATACATTATCTAATGCCACAAGGCTTTTGGCACCCACATCCCTTTGTTTAACGATGCAACATATCAAGTTTCAAACACAGCAAACTCAACCCGAATAATAGTCGGTATATCACAACTCCAAACATTTTTGATTTCTTGACCTTTCTTAAGATCCACCCCAAATGCAAGATTTGTGAAGGAACTAATCGTCAGGATTGATGGTTGAGCTCAAATGCGCTCAACGGTGGTAGTGTACCACTCTCCATTAGACAAAGATCTGCGACAAAGAGAACCTACGGAGACGAAGATCTCTTCATCTCCGCTCTCCATCCCATCCCTGACGCTTCCGCCCACCTCCGTCTCCAACTCGACTCTTCTTCAGATGGAGGTGGAGGCAGGGCAGATATAGCCTCCATCGGAAGAAGAGTCAAAAGTTTTTCGACCCTTCCAATGCCAGCAGAAGTGGAATGCTGAATCATGGATTCCGACTCCAATACCTCCAATGCACACACCTATCCCAAACCCCATTTGATTTGGAATTACATGCAACCAATCTCCTCCCAAATGTAATAATATGGAAAACATTTATCCAGAAGAAAAATCAACTTTCATCATGATCTTCATCAGCTCAAGCATCTACTTTCATTGACGTGAAGGTTTCAAATTCGATGTGATAATATATAAGATAAAAAATGATGATACAGGGGAAGATAAGAGTCAGTTATCAGTTACATGATCCAGTACATATCTGAAAAAGAATTAGTGATAGCAACTTCCCTCAATACAACAAAACCAGATACCCAGTCCATTTCGTTAGAAAGCCGTTCTCCCTTATAGTATGGAAAAATTCAAAGAGAACAGCACTGGTAAATGGGCCAACATCTTGTTCACTTCTTTTTTCTATCTTTCATAGAAAACTGCTCCGAAAAACTACCCGTGGTGACTCCATGAATAGTCAAGCTCTCAGATGCAATTAACTCTTAGTGCAAAATTAGGTTATCAGGAAATGAAATATCACTTTCAGTACCAGTTCAGATTTAAGATCTCTCCCGCATTTTGGCCCTAGCAAAGAATACTCCAGCCAAAAGACCTACAGATTGCAAAAAATTGTTTTTGTTAATGCCAAAAATGAAGAAAATTCAATATGTGTTTCTTCTAGATTGCAGAAGAACATGTAACATGGTCAAGCCAATGACATGACAGAAAATTACCAAAGAATATGCTTGCAGAGTTCTCCAAGCTGGTAGGAACTTTGAAAAGAAGGATGCCAGCAACAGACAGAGGGATCTTATTCAACGACCCCACAAGGCTGCAGGGTGCAGTCAGTGATTAGAGATGCATAGGGTAAACATGTTTCATCAATAATACCGTCTTATCTAAAGTAAGCATGATGGTTTAATCAAACTAAACCAATAATTCATTCTTTCAAAGAAGAAGAAAAAAAAAAGACCTGATGGAACTTTTTCAATCAAATTTCATTTAGCTTAAAGTGAACATGGAGTTTATAATGGCATAAGACCTGAGCAACTGAATCCAACCCCTTTCAACACTGAACTTTTAAACCCTTTACCCACATCAACCCAATGCAACTAGTCATTATATAGGCAATAGTGTGCTCTTGGGGTGGCTAGTTTGCACAAAGCCTCAACTCTTCCCAAACCCATCCTCCATTTGATTTGCACCTCGTTCACTAGGAAAAACAAAATCTAATGGCAAAGAAAAGTTAAAACCTGATTACTAGTCGTCACGGAGTTGGGTCATCTGGGTCTCAAGTAAAAAGGAAAGAGCTAAAAGAAAAAAAAAATGGCACCCTCAATTTAACATATTAGCCATCAAGTTTTTTTTTTTGTGTGTGTGTGTTGGGGGGGATCTTACCTGTATGTTGTAGCCCCAGTTTGATGAAGAAACCACATGGAAGTGAAGCTGATTGCCAGTCCCAAAACTCCACTAAATGTCATTACAAGCCAGAAGGTTGGCAGTCTCAAAAGTGGCCTGCCAATTCAATTCAAGATCCGAAAGATTCAACATGATAATTTTGAAAAAGGAACAAAGAGAAAAACAAAAAAATCAATTTCCTATGCATATTATTAGAGGTTAATCAAGTCTCTCGAATTGCCCAATAACCTATATCAAGTTTGGTTATGATAAGTAGAGTTACAAAAGGGTATACAGGTTATTGAAAGGTACCATTAATATCTAGGAGATAAATTAGTGTAACCAAGGTTGATCCATAAGATTTATATTTTTAGAAGACTGATATAAAAGCACACTCATTGGTGCATGAGAAAAAATGAACACCTAGCTGGGAAGTTAATGTAAAAATGAAAGGTTTCATACCAAGTAAGAAATGTTTTAAAAGCAATTACGATTCTGGTGCAGTGAACTATCTCTATATTGCAAAGGAAAGCAACCATTTGAATAAAATAATAAATTCTAGCAAGACAAACAAATGGAGATGAGAGGCATCTGATTGAGGTGCTTCAGAGTAAGACGTAATGCAATCTGATCACAAGTAGAAAACAGAAATCACAATAAAATTTTAGTGAAATTGGATGAATTACTGGCACTCTTGCAAAATTGTTTCCCCAATGCATAAAGCATATTAAATAGACAAGACAGAGAGAGAGGAGAAAGAGGCATGGGCATCTAATAAAAAGGAAGCAAGAAAGAATGAACAAATGAATAAACAGGACAAGAAAGATGAAAAAAAAAAAAAAGAGAAGAGCAAGAAGATACTTTTGAGTCCCTATACAGATTTTTTGTATTGTAGGGAAATTCTACTAGACCGAAACCATTCTATAGCCAGAATATAGCAAATAATGGTTGGGGACAGAGGAGCCAATCTCCGGTGCAAGATCTCTAGTTAGTCTTGCAAAAGCCATGAGGAACCATCTGATTATCTAGTTAATCCTTGTAATATCAACACCAGAAAGGGATGGCAATACTATAGAGCAGTTAATTTGAGTACCGTTGCTATAGCTATGGAGGAGTTCCCCGCTTCTACTTGCAGTGAACAATATCTAAACAAATTTTACATTGCATGGACCAAATAAGATGGTCATGTTAAGACCAGATAGGGAGCAAAGAGGAGCTGTGAAATCAGAGAGTTCCATAACCCAAAATATTGTGCACAACAGAAAAATTGTGTGAACGAACTGCTTCTAGTACCTCAGAAGATGCATCAGCTTTAAAACGAATCAGTATGTTAGTCGGAGTTTGTTTGAATTTCAAAGACATCAAAATATTAACTCATGACATCTATTAATTATTATTAGAAAAGAATAACTCCATACATCATTGACAAAATAGGAAGATTTGGGTGCAGATGACATAGTCTATTAATTATAAACTAATAATAAAGAAGAACTTTTAAGAGGGAAACAAATAAAAAAATAAAGAAAAAACTCACGTTCTAGAGAGATAATCCACCTCATTGAAAACAAAGATTAGAAGAAACCCTAAAGGCAACGATAGGGTGTTATTGAGCAAGACCATTGAAAACTCATTCAAATTTCCAGATTTGGTAACTTGCTTTGCTGTATCCATGACCCTACGAAGAGTCAGCTGCACAAATAAAATAAAAAAAAAATAATACATCAACTACATTTTAGACTTAAAACTAGAAAGGAACAAGTAATTATGTATGAGCTGGTTGACAGATGCAATTTGAATGTTTTGTGTTTTGGGTTGTTAAAATTTTTGTTTTGAAAAGAAAAAACAAAAGGGAGAAGGAAAAAGTTTTATCAAACAAAGCCAAAATGTTTGTGGTTTTCTTTGTTTTACAGAGTAAAAGAGACATATAATTAAAAAAAGATGTCAAAAAGCCAGATGATGCTAAAAGACTGTTATAGATGCAACAAACTAGCTACAAAAGCTTGCTATGGATAATCAAGATGTCCAAATTGTGTACTTACAGAATATGATGCGGTTAAGAAACAGTTAACAAGCTGCCATGCGTAGCCAATAGCATGAAAAGATATATCAGTAACTCCTCCAGAAATTGCTGAAATGATCTGCACAATCCACAAGGTAAAACCATTCCAATCCATGAAAATGTATTTAAATAAAATCTATGTAACACAATAACATCTTCAGAAAAAGTGCAAATCCAGTAATAATGTGATTGAATTCTGGAGAAGTTAAAAGAGAAGCAGATTAGTTGCAATTCACATCAATCACCAGGACATTAATCAGAGTTCAACTTGGCAACCAACGATGCACTTACACTTGGGACACATCAGAATATAGTATTTCAAATAAAGTCAATAATAAAGATTGTAGTCCGCAGGGGTTTGTCTATGGTGGATTTAGGCCTCTAAGGCTGAACTATCTCAATTCTTTATATACTCTCTTTCTCTATCACCCTTCATTTAATATAGTATTTAAAATTTTGACAATATAAAAAAGTCATTTGATAGAACAATTTAGCTCTTATTTCACTACTACATTCTTTAGATGTAATAATAAAAAATTAAAATAATATTTGTGAAATGAACTTAACTATTTAAGATGCACGTATTAAAAACCTGAAGGAAAAGAAAAAAACAACAAAGAGTGGGCACAAAATATTAACAAGAATAAAAATGAAAAAAGATGAGGCACTTATTAGATGCAAGCACAATCCAAACTAGAAAAGGAAAAAGAAGTTGATTATCTTATTCCACATCCCAATTTGGTATTTCTGGAAACAACTAAATCCAAAAGTAATTTGAGCCACTGAACGTACCATTAGGAACAGAGCAGCCCAGACTCTACTGTCATGATGCTTACTGAATAAATACATTTCGCCAAGTGCAGTTATCACATTGGTAACATTCTTCAAGACAGTGACCATAGCTACATTAATGTACTTCAAACTGCAGAAAAGATAATCATATTTAAGGAACAAGTAAAAAGAAAAGTTTCATGTTAAAAGCAGCACGAAGCGAAGGACATAAACAAAAATTTGCATACCTAAACATGCTTGTTATGAGCATGCCAACAAAAATAACATTCACGGGTAACCAGACCTTAACCAATCTCCATGTTAATGGTTCTGTTTGTATTACGCCCAGAAAACTCAATATAGACACAATAATCACTGAAATAAGATTCTGCATCAACAGAAGTATATGACAGTGTCATGAGCTTGCTAGATATCAAAAACTGTTTTCAAATCATTTTATTACATGGCATTAAGTAAATCTAACAAAATTATTTTAATGAAAATAGGGAAGAAAAAAAATCACAATTCTTAATTTCATATAAGGGACACCAATTACATTGAACTACCTGATACAGCATCAAAGATATCCCAGCGTTAAAATCATAGCTGGAAAGCACGAACTTGTTGATTAATATCATGCTGCACGAGGAAATGCAATATGCAAGGCCAGACAATAAGGCTTGATTATGTATTTTGAGCGCCCTGTTACTTCGTGTTGCTTTATCCCTGTCTTTGTCCAACTTACCACTTTCCAAGTCATTTTCCTTGGTTTCAAAAGGTTTCATTGCAGATTATGACCTATATATAAGTGGATAGGATTAGTTCAAGGCCAATGTGTAAAACTCACTTTTATTTATTGTTCTAGGAGCAAAAAAGGGAAGACCAAAGAAGAGAGAGAGAGAGAGAGAGAGAGAGAGAGAGACAGCCAAGGACATAAACAACATATGCTCTGGACCCCAATGAGTCTCATCAGTCAAATAAAGGCAAAACAGATAAAACCTACTGAGAGAAGACTAATGGAATCCGTACATTCAATCACTGAGAAAGGCAAAATTATTTTATTATAAGTAATCACAAATTCATTAAAAATAGTAAAGGCACAACTCAAGTACAAAGGAAGCACACAAGAGAGGCACCTAGCCACAAGCAGAAAAAGATCTAAAAAAACATGAAAGCTCAAAATATTAAAATCAAAGGCAGCAGCTCAATGATAAAGAGTCTTAAAGAATAAAGCCTTTAATTCCACCAATGTCCTCTCATGGTCCTCAAAGCTCTTATCGTTTCTTTCCCTTCAAAGACACCACATAAGGCAGGACGGTATCATCTTCCAAATTGTATCAAGCTAAAACCTACCACCTTGCACTCTCCAGCAAGCAAAGAGATCTACCATCCGACGAGACAGAACCCATGCCAACCCTACACTGTTGAAGATAGTATCCCACAAAGCACTAACAATCTCGCAATGTTGTAGAAAATGACCTACTGACTCCTCATTCTTCTTACACATGCAGCATCACTAAACAATAATGACATGTTTCTTTAGATTGTCCATGGCGAGAATCTTTTCTAATGCAGCCAACCAAAAAAATAAAAACACCACTCAAGGGAACCTTATTCCGCCAAA
This sequence comes from Betula pendula, assembly GCA_900184695.1. Classification (NCBI taxonomy): domain Eukaryota; kingdom Viridiplantae; phylum Streptophyta; class Magnoliopsida; order Fagales; family Betulaceae; genus Betula; species Betula pendula. The sequence continues at coordinate 140,170 of FXXK01000571.1, forward strand.
TACTCCTCTAAAGGAAATGAGTACTATTATCGGTAACAAGAATATTGTAGTATGATCTAACATCAAACAACACTCTTCGAAGATACCCAACAAAGCTAGTCTTCATCACCCCGTCTTACTCTGACGGAATACAACAAATTAAAGAACGGGATAAAGAGATCCACCTCCCAACCATGAGCTGCTCTAAGAAAGTTAATATTCCACTGATAAAAGACACTCCAAATGGTCTATCACTCCAACTTCCTTAAAATAGACAATGCTAAACAAGTCCAGAAAAATCATCTTGAGGGCTTGATCCCCACACCATCTCAAATCTAATTTTTGAGCCGTCACCCATCTCAAATCTCTTGTGACTAGAAGCCTCACCCCCCCCCCCCCCCCAACCCCTCTTGATGTTTTTCCAAAGCCGCACCCCATACAAGCCATGGACTTCATTCATAAAGCCTCGCTCTCATGAGCATAGTGCCAAAGCCAATTCCCCAAAAGGGCTTAGTTGAACACAAGTAAATTCTAGACCCCCAACCCTCCTTCAAAGATTGAAGTACACATCTTAGTCTAACCAAGTAAATTTGAACTCTTCACCCATACCACCACACAAAAAATCATGTTGCAACTTCTCTGTGCGATTGGTAACACCAACTGAGAAGGGAAAAAGAGACATGAAGTAAGTATGCAGATTAGATAAAGTGCTTTTAATCGGTGTAACTCTCCCACCCTTTAACAAGTACATAATTTTCCATCAAGCCAAATGGCGCTCTATCTTCTCAATAATGTCGTTCCAAATAGATTTGGCCTTAAACGAGGCTCCCGAGGGAAGACCTAAGTATTTCATAGGCAAAGAGATACCCTGCAACCCAAAATACCACTCAAACCTTTGACATTAATAACATTGCCAACTAGGACCAACTCTAATTTGGACCAATTAATCCTCAAACTTGAAATTGCTTCAAGGCATAAAAAAAAATAAAAAAAAAAAAAAAAAACAACAACACAAGTTGTAATGATGATCTAAATTAGCCCCGCTAAATATCAAGGTGTCATCTGCAAACAAAAGGTGATAAATATTGATAGCACTAATACTCCTAGGCCCCCTAATAGAAGATCCCCATTCACTAAAGCAGAAATAATTTTACTTAATGCCTTCATAACAATGACGAACAAAAAGGGAGACAATGAGTCTCCTTGTCTCAAGCCACAGAAGTAACTAAAGAAAACCGTCGAAGTGTCATTCACCAATACAGAAAAGTGCATAAAGGAAATGCAATATGCTATCCAATTATGCCATCTTTCCCCAAAACCACATCTCAGCATATACAAGAAAACCGTCGAAGTGTTATTGCCAAGAGGTGTGCGTGCAAAATGAAGAAATTCTAATATAGTTTAAAAAAATTGCTCCTTACAGGAACAGAATCTGATAAGACAATACGTTGGTTTCCAGCTAAAACAATCCATATTGTGATTAACTCAACAAAAGAACCATCAGTTATAAGATTATCACAATTTCCTCCTTATAAGTTACATGTTTCACAAAGTGCACTGCTAGAAACCTCTAAATGGAAGAGTCCAGACTCATATAGATGTCCATGCAGAATTGTAGCGCAATGACAAAGAGGGAGAATAGTAGAAGGAAAAACACAAAGCATGGTAAGAGCATCTAAGAAGCAGGAGAAAAGTATAAGTGAAAAGCATATTAAAAGCAGGTAATAACAGTCTGAAAGGCTAAACTAGAAAGCATTGAAGGAAGAAATAAACTTTAAACTTGTAGGTGGAAAAAATAACTCATCCTCTAGATGCTGTAATTCAACCAAGTATGCATGGAAAGCTCCCTCATACTTCTAGAAGCCATCCAGTCAAAGTTACCCTCACTTTCTCTCTCATGTACGATAGGATGGATCAGAAACTCAGGTCATGTGTGGGTCTTTGGGATCAAGACTACTCTTAAAAGGGATGTCTATTCTTCTCTTTATATTCTTATAGAAACAACCTTTATATGCCACCTCCTAACATCCAACATAAAAATCTAACTTCCATATTTTAGGCCAGCAGCTGATTAGTTGGGCTTGGTTCTAAAAAGAGACTAAGGACACATTTGGTTCGTAGAATAAGCATCTGGAATGGAATGTCTATTCCTATGGAATAGTTATTATTTTATTTGATTGCACACCATGGAAATAACTATTTCCCTAAGAAGAGGAATATATATTCCTCTAAAAAATTAGAGGAATAGCTATTACTCGAAGAATAGCTATTACTCGAGGAATAGACTATGTTTTCCAAAGCATCATCGAAGGTGGCCATGGCCACCCCTAATCATCATCAGGGGTGGTCTTGTCCACCCCCGATGGCATCAAGGGTGGTCGCACCTAAGGGGTTCTGTATGGGTGCCTAGCCACCCCAAAGATCAATTTTTTTTTTTTTTATTTGGGTTTGAAAAAAAAAAATTTGTGGGGGTTTTTTCATTCTTTTTTTTTTTAATATGGATATTTTAGTAATTTTGGTTCAATTCCAATGAGAGCATGTGTTATGTATTATCACCAAACTGATGAATATGAATAATTATTTCATTCCACCATCCTCCACTCTCAGTAATAGCTAATTCTTTTTCTAATGGAATAGTCATTCCACTTACCAAACATACCTTGAATTCTATATATTTTCTTTTCTATTTCATCTTTTCTTTCTTTCTTTCTTTTTTCTTTTGTTTCTTTGGATTTCACCCTCCAACCACCATTCTAGACTACAGTCTAAACCCACACCTCTTAATATCAGAGTATCATAACCACCATACCTAAAACAGACAGAAGTCCTTAATTTCCTGTTGGCTAGATGCTGAATTCAGAAATGTACTGCATGCCTAAACCTATTTTTTGTGTTTTTCATTTTGGTGACCATGATCTAATTACATTAGAGACATTGGAAGATGATTCCATTTGCTAAAGTCAAAGTGCAGTAATCCAAAGGTAGCAGTTTTCCCAGTTTGAATTGTTATTTTATTGGTTTCTATATCATCAAAAAATGCCCATTTGAAGTAAGATAATTTAGTCTTCCAAAGTGCCTCTGAAGTAAAGGCGCTTATGCTCTTTACATGGACTGGAGCTCATAAAAATGTTAACGATTAAAACTTGGAACATATTAAGTATAGATCCATAATGAGATCACACAGTAGATTAATGCAAATGGTTAATCATACATCCCTTCATTCTGAAAGAGCTTTCTTCAGATCAGTAAGTAGAAGTAGGGGTTCTCAGGGTTTTCAGACCTTGGTTTTTTTGTTTGCCCTTCATATGTTATCTTCTTTATATGATTTGGAAGATCACATGCTAGTGGGGAAAGATACAATAATTTCAGTCAGTATCTAGATTGCTGGTGCAGACAGACTTAAAAGCTTTTCATGATTCTTTGCTAGAATGCAAAACACAAAATATTAAACATGTCTCTCTCTTGTAATAGGGAAAAGAAAGCAAAATTATCTTCCTCACCATTTGAGAACCAAATGAACACCTCCTAGTGAACTCTGCGAGATCCAACTTAATGGCTGCTTCTGTAACAACCTGGCTCAACTGGGTGAAATATTTGCACAAAGATCATGAGAAAAGATCTATTATCAATTTCTTTCTAGAATCTTCTGGATAGAAGTCCCCTCAATGTATTGATCCCCTTGTTGTGCTGGAAGATTCCAGTTGCTCATATTGGGCTTTACATTGTGTGGAGATATGTCCTATTGCAGGGATCTCTTGTCTAGGTCGTGAGAAGTAGACTTTGGCTCTTTTGACAACCATTGATGAAGAACATCTTCGTGAGGAATTAGCTTCTCTTTCTACTTGTGGTATAAAGGGCTACGGGTAGCTAAAAAATTTGGAGAGCTCCATCAACTACAACGCTAGAGGCAATTCAAGCCGTGGAAAAGGCAAGACGTATTAGAGTTGTGAGCAGTTTATGGGGGTGTCATAGGTGGGGGTGAGTGGGTGGGGTTTTACCTTGGCTATAATATCGATAGGGTTAGAAGGCTTCTTTGGGTTGAGATGGCTGGTTTTCCCTATTGGGGGTTTTTTTTTATCTTTTTAATTAGATGTTTCATTTTGTATACTTCATGTGTACTTAGAGGGGCACCTTGTGCTTTTTATAAATTTTATCGATTACTTATCAAAAAAAGAAGCGCCAATAGAGCAATAATTGAGGCTCCCAGTTAAGAGAGGAAGAAATAGAGGTCACCAAAAATTATAATTTGTAGAAACATAACTGGTGTTGTCATGGAAATTTCTAAGTGACTAGAGGGTCCCTTTAATCAAAATCGTACAATGCATTTTGTATGCTGATTTGGACTTTATGGTGAGTTTGCCCCCAAAACTCTTGGGATCATCTAAGTTCCTTTTTGTGCTTTACGCATGAAGTTTTGCACAATAGTCTCTTTTTGTAATTCAAATTTGTTTAATCTTCCAACTTGTAATAAAATGAAATACATCACCACTAAGAAGCATAACAATTTGAAGTCACATCTAATGCCAAGAAACAACAGAAATGTGCAACAAAATCATATTTTATCAAGTATAATACAATTCAATTTAAACAAATGAAAACAGATTATAAAAAGGGTAAAATACAGAGGCAATGCTAACATGAAGAAAAAAATAAAATTTATCAGAATCACACATATTAAATATAGGAATCTATAAACGCTTAAAACCCAGCACCAAGTACAATACGGTAACACTTAATGGAGCAAAACAAACCTGTTAACCACTTCTCTTCTTAATGGACTGAACACTGGTAACCTGACCTAGAATCCAATTTGACTAATGAAATTTGAGGTTCGTTGACCCCTTAGCTAATGTTACTTATGTCTTCCACGAGACTTCTTTCTGAAACAGATCGGAAGAATCTAGCAAAGCTCCTGAAAACATAGGTCATAAACATTTAACCAAAAAACAAAAAAAAAAAAAAGATATAGGCATCAATTCCGTTCCAATTGAAGATCTTATTGAGTCCAAGGATAAAAACAATAGCAGCTGCAGAAGTAATTTAACATAGCATATAATTGACAATTGAAATGTCCGTAGTTTGTGACTAAAAAGGGCCTATACGCCTAAAATCCAACTATTCTATATTTCGTTCCTTGCCAAACAAATTCCCCAACACTTACCAGCAATTAAGATGGTAGCAAAGAGATTAATCTACTTCCTATTGATAACACTGAGAGGAAAATCTATAACTTCCCTAACCATCACAAGAACATAAAAGTTGTTTTTACAAATATGAGGAAACTCAAGGAATGAAGTCTTGAATATTCCTCGGACCTCTCCATCTTATAATTAGTAGTGGAAATTGTTAAGCCAAAACACCATAACTAAGACTAGCAGGGTAAGGCTGCTGTCAAGAAATGTGGTTCGTAGATTTAGAATTTTAGTGACCTTACCTGTTCAAACAACCACAAAAAAATCTTAGAGGATTAGTTCTTGCAAGTTTCAGTAATGGAGGAATATTAAGTATCCAGACAAGAAAAATAAACTATTAAATGTTCCATAGCATCTCTCCAGTAATCTAATGTTATCATCAACTACAAAGGCAGATCACAAGGACTAAGATTTATGTGCTAAGGCTTCCATCAAGAACGTTTTTCATGAAATCTAATTTTTGATTACCTATTTAACTCAAACATCCATAAAATACTAGTACATAGTTCCCTTTTGATTTTCCACGCATTACAAATAGTGTTCATCCTGAGTTTTCATTAGTATTAGATGTTATAGCATTCATTGTTATCCAGATTAATAACATCAGCTATTATCAACAACCTTGCATGACCGCCTGGAGATGGAAAAGGTAAAGAGAGCACTAACAAGATTCCTTAAAATTAGTGCTTATCACAAATTACTTATATCTGAAAGAAACAGACACCAATCATTGCACACATGAAACCATGTTTCTGGGAAATGTGTGAAAAGTATGCAGACCAATTTGGCATTAAAACAACTAAACCCTCACAAGTCTACCAAGAAGAGTACTTATCAAAAAGTCTACCAAGAAGAGTCAATAAACAAGCACAAAACATAATTGGACACAGTTCTTACCAAAACACAATCTGATATGGTCAGTCTCAATATTAATGGCAGGCCCCATTCTACAAAATGATCCTGTCCCATCTTATCTAAAAAGTTCAATAGATTGTTTTAATCAAAATATGAGTATACCAGGATTTCGGACTTTTACTTTCGTACTCAACGATCATTAGAAATAAACAGTATAAAAATTAAAACAAAACAGAAAAGCGACTAAACAAAACAATTACCAAAGGCAATCATAACTTTCACTTCACCAGCAACTATCTGATCAGCTAAGGTGCTATAGAATAGAGCTTGCATTTAAGTTAGGCATTTATCTTTAGCATTAGAACTAGAATATACTACAGATTAGAAATTAGACAGCTTCAAGTGTTCATCTTGACTTATTTTATACAATCTATTTCTCCACAAATCTGTCCTTGACTGCCAACAGATGTATGCGATATGATCCCATGATTTCTAGGTTTAATTAGTCGACACTTAAGCATTAATATTAGAAATTAAGAGTGTCCTTGTCAATTAGTTTTTGAATCATTGTCCATTAAGGATTACGAGTCCTTCTTTGCAATTATTGAAATCCTTGCCGATTAAAAAAAAAAAAGAGGAATCCTTATCCATTAAAGATTAGAAGTCCTTATTAGCAAAAGCTTGTGAAATTACCAATGCCAATGAACCAGTAATTAATAGAATTTTGGCCACTGGGTATTAGCAGTTTTGGGAAGTCTATAAATCATAATCCCTTGTGGGCTTATTATTATGGAAGCAATGAAATTAAAGCTTTGGCTGATGAGGTTAGATCCCTCAAAGACATTTAGGAGGCCAAATACCCTCAAAGTGATCACTCTTTTCTCTCTTTCTCCTCTTTGATTATTTTTCAATCTATTGATTTACAATTGATAGAACCTAGGTTCCTATAAGTATGGCGAGGGAGGAGAACTTGGGTCTGTCGTGTCTATTGACAGATTCGAAGATCTCTTTTCTACTCATCCAGTTTCTCATTGACAAAACATAGCTTTCGCAAAAGCTAGCAATTCACTATAATATCCAGAGTAATATACTACACAATCAACAGGACAATATATTAATAAAATGAAGAACGTTTCAATTCATGCTTAGTGGGAAAAAAAAAAAACAGAAAGTTACAGAAGTTGAAAAAAAGTTTCCTTCCATGTTCAAATATCTGTTCTCAAGCAACAGTTGACGAATATGATAAATCTGTAAACCCAAATGAGATGCCAACTTTATGAATCCTCAGTAAGCAAGAAAGAAAAGCAATAATCACCCATTACATTTTCAGTTGAGAATAATCTTCTAAGCCTCCCCAAAAGCACAAATTCTACAAAAACGAAAAGGCAGAAGAAAGAGATTACCTTGAACTTATTTAAGCAAAAATCTCAGAAGTTTTGGAGCTCTAGTTTGAGTAACGAAAACGCATCATGGGTCACAACAGCAAATAGTCCAAAAGCAAGAAAATTTGAGAAGCTGGGAAAAGACACAGATAATCACACAATTTGGCACGAACTTGGGAGTCAGCAGGATGGGCGCTTGGAACAAAACTGACCCAACTTCTTCGATTCCAAAGCGTGAATTATTTTAAATCTTTTGGGATTTGAATTTTTTTCTTTTTTCTTTTTTTTTTTTCGGTTATGCTCGGTAGTCGCTATAAATGCAGATTTTTTTTTTTAAATGGAGCATTTGAGTTTGTAGATTTTCACAATTTTCTTCAACTTGAAGCTAAGATGCGCCGTTCAATGGATGCGCACTTTAGCATTTGGTCAGCGGAGGTGTGCCTTTTTAACCATTTCAAAAAGGACATAAATTTTCTCCTAACTCGGAGAAAATTTGTTTCAACTTCTTAAAAAAAAAAATTATAAAAATTATAAAAGAAAATTTGAAAAAAATATATTTTAACTCACTTATGAAATACAAGAAAAAACAAAGCAAAAATAAATTTAAAAAAATCATATATACAACGGATTTCTACTCACTTAAAACAAAGTAAAAAAATTATTTTTTTTTGCTTTATTTTTTGTTTTCATAACATTGCTGCATATATGATTTTAAAAAAAAAAAATTTGCTCTGTTTTTTCTTGTATTTTCATAAGTGGGTTGAAATATATTTTTTTTCATAATTTTTTGTCATTTTTTTTAGGAGGTTGAAGCAAATTTCCTCCAACTCCAGATTGAAGGAAATTTGTGCCCTTCAAAAAATAAGTATTAGTTGTTTTAAAAAAAAAAAAAAAAAAAAACCATTAATAAGTACTTGTTGTAGTGATGATGTTGTCCATCAATTTTATTGGTGAATAAAAGATATTTCTATCTATATTTGGTTGGACAAAGATTTTTTCTAGTATGAGTTTGAAAAAAAAAAAATTAACTCAATATATAAAAAATGTCATGCGTCTTTTTGTTTTTTCGTTTTTTTTGAAACAAAATGTCATGCATCTCTTTAATATATGAAATACGTGTTTTTTTAATAGCATATGAGATACGCGTGTTTTTTTAATAAACTTTCTTCTAACTTTGTCTTTACTATTAAAAAAAAAATGTATTTTTTTTACACCATGTTATTTTTATAGATTGGATTGAAAGAAATTCTTCCAATCTAGTTGAATGAAAATTATGTCCTTTATTGTTAGGTAAAACTTGCTTAGGATGGAAAAATGAAGTGCTTTATAGGTAATTAGATGATGTATTTTTTTTTTTTCTTTTCTTATATGTTATAGCCTTGTTTGTGGTTACTTCGTATTTATAATTATGATTTTATATAAATTTGTTTGTGAGATTTTTTAAATGATTTTTTATATTAATTATTTAAAAAATTTACTTAAAATACATCACATCAATTAATATAAAATGAACATGAATAATACCATTAGTCCTTTGTATTTCATTGTTATACATTTGTGTGATTATTAGCGTGCTTATACTCATTGTTAATTAAAAATAAAATAAATTCAATAAAACAGATCATGTGCATGCCCCATGGACCGCCATAAGCCGACTCCCAAAAAAAAAAAAATATATATATAATATATATATATATATAGAACTATAAGCTATGCGTGTAGCATTATGCTATGAGAATTCAAGAATTAATAGTCAACTAGGCAAGATAGGAAAATGACACATGATTCAACATTTTCTGTTTTTTTCTAATCCTAAGTGATTTTGCGAATTATTTTAGAAATGACTACTATAAAAACAAAGACACTCAGAATAAAAAAAGTAAAATATAATTGTTGGATGTCGACCGACATTAAATTAGGGAAAGTGGGTATACTTTTTGAAACTATCGTTTTATTGTCAATATTCCCATCAAATTATTGATTAAGTTAATGTCTCTCTTTAAATTATCAAAATTTGTTAAGGTTCTTCTAAGGCCATTAAAAGATAAAAATATTTTACAAATTTTCAATAAGACAAAATATTCTATAAATTCAAACTAAACTAAAATAAAAAAAAAAACAAAAACAAAAAAATAGCGGTCGAACTGCCATTTGGCTAGGGGTGTGGCTTGGTTTTTCATTTTTTTTTTTATTTTTAGTTTCAGGTTTTTTTATATGTAATTCTAAATTCTTTTTTTATTATGAAAAAATTATTGTGATTGTGGGATATTGACAAATTTTAATAGTTATGGGAGATATTGAGCTTAAGATAAGAGCTAGGCGTCCGTCTTCCATGAAAAAAAATGTTTTTTTCTTATTAAAAAACAGGCCTTAAACTTGTCCAATTCTCCATTTTTATTTTTTCTAAGGTTATGAATAGAGATGAAATAAGTTGAACCTGTTTTTTGTTAAAAAAATATTTTTTCTTATTTTCTTATTTTTTTCAAATAGAAAAATAAGAAAAAATATTTTTTAACCAAAAAGCAAGTTCAGGGGCTTATTTCATCCCGGCATTTCATAACGCGTTAGAAAGAAAAAAAAATGAGAATTGGACAAGTTTAAGCCTGTTTTTTAATAAGAAAAAAAAAAAAAATTTCATGGGAAGAAGGATGCTAGGACGACGCCTAGCACGACTCATTGACTTAATTAATAGTTTGATGAGATATTGACAATAAAATGAAGTTTAAGAAAGATATGTGTACTTTTTTCTTAATTTTATGAAACCAGGCCCTTGATATAAATGCATAGTCCAATAGTTAGTAAAGATTTTTTTCTAACTTAACTTGATTTAAGCTTTAAAAAACCAAAGAAAAATACAATGCATGGTTTCTTACTTTTTACCATGAACCATGATGTTTATTTCAATCCGGCACATTACCTCTTAAACAAAGTTGTACTAATGAATTAACTCAATTTTAACAATTGATTATCTGAATGCATTATTAATTAATGGAGGTTGACAAGTGACAATAACATTAATACAGTTTATAGTAAAATGGTTTTTTCTCTCGTTAAAAATGAAGAAATATGGATGCTAATCATGTGAAGGTCCAATATTTCATATCCATGCACCGCCCTTCCCTATCTACGTCTATCAACAAACAAATGCTATTGTGCAACGATAGGAGTTGTCCTAATTAATGTTGTTGCTCTTTTTTTTTTCCTTTTTTTCTTCTTTTTTTTTTTCTTTTTGGTTTGGCATTCCAAGCATATGGTTATAATAGTGGCAATTTGTGTTTGCATGTCGAGATATAAGTATAAAATTATATAAATTAATTCTAATTCGATCCATTTAATTAGACAAATTAGGCATGTCAACTTTAACTAGTTAATTTCGTGTTGGGTTAGTGGGTCATATTAAAAATTGTCAACCCTAATTAATATGGCGTGTCAAGTTTAAGTTATGTCGATGTATGGATATAACTATAACTCTAACCTAACCAATTTAATTAAACCAATTATACTCATCAACTCTAATACTCCAATTTCGTGATTGGACTCACAAATTGTGTAAAAGATTATCAGCCGTATATGATTATTAGTTTTTTTTTTTCTTTTCGTAATTTTATTTTTCTTTTTTTGTTAACACTGAACTTGAGCAAGGATCAATGTGTGTAAGGAGTCTGTATTGACAATTCCAAAAGGAGAGGCTTCAATTTAAGTGATTGGAAGCATTCAAACATTGTGAAATGCCATTCGGACTATTATATGAGCTTCCGAAGGTGATTGGAGAGTTATTCATCATCAGAAGAAAAAAAAAACAAAAAAACAAAAAAACCAAAAAACAAAAAACAAAACAAAAAGAGATTGGCAAGTTGGCACAACTTGTATATTAAATGCATGCATAGCTTTCAACTTAGATTCAAAAAGACAATCAACTCCAAGTACATATAATCACTTTGTCATTGTAATTAATATATATGCATGCTCTTCGAGGGGGAAAAAGATATTTGAGTTTCATATAAATCCTCTTGCATATACAATCTGAAATACAATGATTTAATTATTGTTTTTTTAACAACAGTCATGTACTATAAAATATAAAGAGTAGAGCTGGGCGTCCGTCTTTTCGTTTTTCTTAGAAAAAAAAAATAAAAAATAAAAAATAAAAAAAAATGCTTTTTTTTATTAAAAAACAGGCTTAAAATATATTCACCAATTCTCATTTTATTTTTTTCTAAGGTTATGAAATGATGATGAAATAAGCCTGAACCTGTTTTTCGTTTAAAAAGAATATTTTTTCTTATTTTTTATTGGGATAAAAAATAAGAAAAAATATTTTTTTAACAAAAAACAGGTTCAGACTTATATTCATCCCCATTTATAACTTTGGAGAAAAAAAAATGGGAATCAAATAAATTTAAACATGTTTTTTAATGGAAAAAGTTTCATTTTTTCAATTTTTTCTATTTTTTTTCGTCCATAACGGACGGTAGGCGTCCGTCACATACGGACACGGAGCACGACTCAAATATAAATAAATAACATCTTATGTCCATGGAAACTCAAAAGACCAAAAAATTTTATCATTTAGAATGATTTCTCTAAATTTTATACAATTTTAGACGTACATTCAGCACTCATGGCATGATTTAGTAGCACCTAATATATATGTATATATATATACTATATATATAGTATATATATATTTATGTCCTGGAATTCATTAAGTCAGATTTTTAATTAAACATGGATTAAACTAAATTCTTTTAAAGCAAATGCATGTGGTGGGAAGTCAGAAGATGGAATTGGGAATAACTTGGGCAAGATCCACTAAATATAGTGGGGGTGAGAAAGTCCACTTGGAATCAGGTTCCTCACCCTATAGTCTATAGTCCTATACCTACTTTTTACTTTAGTTGGCCTTCAACTAAAATATCAGAAATATATTGCCACTCCAACAACACTATTAATTGATAAGAAACGCGTGACCGTGGTGTGGTGGATTAGTAATGGGACCCTCAATTGTTTGGACAAATCCAATTTTCAATAAACGTCTACAAAGTCGCTTAGGATTTATAAAGCTCAATTTTTATCTTAATAAATAATCAATATAGGATTTACTGCTCACGAGTACTTTTTAATCCATTCATCAAAAAGTGAGATTTACTTTATGGGGGTGTACGAAAGGGGAATATATTTCATATTATAAAACAAGTTGAAAAATTATATTAAATTATATATATATATATATATATATAATATATTTTTCTGTCGAGTTGGGTATATCGGGTTTATCACAACCCAACACCCCACCCAATATGAATCTACCTCTACCTACCAACCGACAGGTGGAGAGGTTTAAGTGAACCCGCCAGTTTGGGTTGGAATCATCGAGTCTAGTTTCAGCCTTCCCGATGAGCATATCTATAGATTCGGGATATAAATCTTTTTTTTTTTTTTTTTAAAAAAAAATGAAATCCAAGTCTTAATTTCAAAAAAGGTCAAAGCACAAGGTGCTATTTTGATATTTTTACCCTTTTTTTTTTTTTTTTTTTTTTTTTTTTTGAATGTAGCATGCTCTAATTGGCCATTGGATGATCCAGTGAGGCAAAAACTGCCGTATGTATCTCAAACTAGATCTACCAAAGGTGTTTGTTATATATGATAAAGCAGGGATTGACGGTTTGATTAGTATTTGCTCTAAATGTACAGCATATGCAGTTTTGAACGCATTCAAATCCATCTTTTCCAAACTTCTAAGACCCATAAAAAATGCATCACCATTCTGCCCACTACTTTACAAAGATGAAACATAATAAAAGCATGAAAAAGCCTGCTCTTGCAGAAGAAATGGGGTCACGAAAAATCCACTTTAAGTAGACAAAAAATTTTCTTCACGAGTTGATCTGTTTGATGTAAGCAGATTGCCTAGCTCTAATAAATTTCAGTATACTTGCTGCATCACCTTGTACGGCAACTTCCCCGTTCTCCATATAGACAGCACCATCTGCATACTCGAGTTCTTCCAAACGATGGGTCACCCACAATGCTGTAACTTCTTCAGAACTATCCAAAGAATTTCTAACCGCTTTAATTACCCCAAACTGATTTAGAAAAAGGGAAAAAAAAGAAAGAAAGACGTATTCAGAAAATGCTGATCTTATCAAGAAACAGAACATCTTATAAAGATTATAGAGAAAAGATTCACAATCATTATTGCTACACAAAAGTAAAACACGGTAAACTACCACTGGCACTAATGGGATAGTATTCATGATGTTAATTTTTTTTTTTTTTTTTTTTTTTTTTTTTATAAGTAAGAAAATTATCATTAAAAGCACAAATCACATCCCTTATACACAGGAAGTATACAAGAGTTACGACTGATTAGGAGAAGAGAAAATTAGTAATTGTTCATGATGTTAAAAATTAGTAATTGTTGAATCTTCCTGTTCTCAAATCTTCTTTTTATCTCAATGCAGTTCAATATGACACACCATAAAGGATTAAAAGTATTAAATCTTGTATCTATCATATAAAATACCTGATCACTTTCATCTAAAAAAGTTGTGAGCTCATCCAATAACAATACTTTGCAAGTTTCAGCTAAAGCACCAGCAATTGCAACCCTCTGCTTCTGACCACCACTGAGAGTTTGAACAGACCTCTAAAAATGCAACAAAAGACCTAAGTGGATGTCAAACTTCTAGCAAATGCTTTTACAATCCAAATGTTATAGATGCACATAAATTACCTTCAGGTAGTTAGACATACCAACAGCATCCAAAGCTTTAGAAACCCTGGATCTAACCTCGTCATCTGTCAAGTTGAACTTTCCAAGACCAAATGCCACATCAGCTTCTACTGTGGGCATCACTACCTGCAACACAGGAGGGACTGCCATCGTAAGCACTTGCTGGTAATTCATTTTTGCAATTGTCTAGCCATATCAATACGTAAACAGTTTTGGCATTTGGTTTCACCTCAAATCATCCAAGTCTTGGATTTTGATGGACACAGTTTACGTGTTCTAGAAGTCAATAATGAAATACTATGATAGGATGCGTACAATTTGTACTTGAAAGCAAAATGCAGAGTTTAAGCACATTCAGTTACAGCATATGGGCATAAGTAGGGATAACCTCAAGATAGTATGTTTTTCTAACATTTTGGCCTCCTTAAGATAATATGTTTTTTCTTCTAATAACTTGGATTGAATCCCTCACCCATCTGCACATTCAGTTACAGCATATGGGCATAAGTAGGGATAACCTCAAGATAGTATGTTTTTCTAACATTTTGGCCTCCTTAAGATAATATGTTTTTTCTTCTAATAACTTGGATTGAATCCCTCACCTTACCCAATAGTCTTACCTTTACCATACAAAATGCAAAAGGACAATACAAATCACCTATGAAGCACCGACACCAATATGGATAAGGATTTGATATGATACCGACAAGGGGATATGTCAATTCTTCAAATCAAGGATACAATATAGTAGGAATAGATTAATTTATTAAAAAAAATAAATCAGCACTGCTAAATAAATTTAAATTTTTAAAGATAAAACACCAAAAGGCATGAAATATGAATAGATAAATAATAAAACTAATGTAGAAGCTATAAGTAACAAAATAACTTCATTGTCTAAAACACTGAACATTGAATTTTACATTTAAATCCCCTTTCTTTTCTTAAGAAAAATCAATTTTCACCCTCAAATGTATCTGTGCCTTCTCCATGTCATACCCGTGAATTCAATTAATTTTCTAATTCATGCATACATATCAGATACGTATCCAAGCATATCCACATCAGATACATCAGGTACAACTGCTACTTTGAAGCATCAGTTCTTCCTAGCCTATCACCACTCAAGTGAATTCATTGGGTTATTGAGGCCTCAACACAAAATAAGCGAGCTCACTTGTATCTTGTACTTTCAATGTGGATGAATGAGTTCAAGGAAGAAAGCCATAACCCTTAAGCTAAATAAGGTTACGAAAAAAGTGATGAAATTGTTAAGGCCTTCTTTTAATTGTTTGGCTTAGACATTGAGAATAATACCTCAACTGGAAAAAAAGAGTCGAGAAGATATAAAGGATATCTTCCATTTTCTCCTCATTTCCATCATTTGGTTGAAATTAGAAAAGTGAATATGGGAGACAGTAATTTTCAATAAAAGAATCCTCAAAGTTCCATAAACATTTTTTTTTGCACTTTAAGAAAATGTCAGAATTTTGAAAGAAAACTTATGCATAAAAGTATTTCAGTACAAGGTATGTATACTCTACAAAAGTGACTCATGTGCTTTCAATTATTAATTTGTCTTGACTTGCTCACCATGGAAACTTAAATAAATAAATAAAAAATATAGCCAATTTTTTTTATTTATTTATTATTTTTTTTTTTATGACGAGGAACCTTCCAAGGCAAAGTCACATCGTGTACCTACTCCTATTGGGTAAACTTCGGACCTGTACAAAGTGTCCTCTCCACACGGATCAGATAATTTTTCAGTTTTGCCGGCAGACTGGCTCCAAGGAATTGTTTGCACCTAAAGGGATTTAAACCTTAGACATGATAGAAATGCCACTAAGACCAAGGCCCTTACCACTTGAACCAACCCCTTAGGGTTAAAAAATATAGCCAACTTATCTTTTCTTCTTTTCCATTCCTTTCACCTTATGGTATTGTTTTTTCTTTTTTTCTTTTTTGAACTTCTTTGGCCTATTCACATTTTTACTTGAGCATAACAAGCCAGTATCTGTATGTCCCAATGAAATTACAACAGGTGCTATAAGGATATTTGAAGATCAGTGTAAAATTTTTCTTCTCTATACCAACCCTCAAATCCTTGACCTAATTGTTTGCAATGCACATTTTGAGCACAACAAACTACAGATGGCAGGCGTATATTCTTGCTACAGCATTTTGACCGCTTTCAGCACTATCAGTTATGGTTTATCTTCTCTACGGACCCTTAGCAATGTTTGATTATTCACTTCAACTGATTATGCATTGATTCCCAAAATTCTTTGAACTTGTGTCAAACAGAGATAACAACAAAGTAGCTTTGTGAGCATTGTTTTCTTTGCTTATATAACAAAAAATCCTTCGATTGGTATAGAAAATGGGTAAATATTCTTCATTGTGTACATATCAATACCTAAAAGAAGAGCCTCATTCTAAAATACAAAAACGAAGACATTTCTAATATCCTTTCTTTTTGAATTCTTTAGAAGAATACTAACGCTAGAATTACCCAGTCATCTCACCTCTGACAACCGGAAAAGTCCTAGGCAGCCAATTGAGGAAAGAAACTCACCCTCAACTTCTTTCATCAGCCTTTCAACCTTTCAGTAAGCAGTCACCATATGAAGAGAATAAGGACATTCAAACACAAAAATAGAAGTTACCAACAGTAGCTACCTCCAACCCGGGGTAGGGAACGATCAATAATTCAAACTCTGAAATTCTTTCTTCCTTCACTTTCTTATGACATATGTATACTCTATCTTACTCTGTTTGATTGCACTAAGAAAAATTGGAGAACTTCAGTGCTAGGCTTGGAGGCAAGGCAAAATGATGAGGGAAGAACTTTATTCTCAAGGGAATTACTTGTACAAAATAACACTGGCCATTTCACCCATGGAGGAGAAAAGTATGAAAAGCAACCATCCTAAAGCAGCACAAAGAGAGAGGGGGGGGGGGGGGGTAAGGGTAATGAAGGGGAAAAAGAATTAAATGCATTGATTTGCAAAGAGTTTGATGGGAGTCCTATTACATAGTATATATGAAGTTCATTCCAGTTCTTAGTAATATGCAAGCTGGTAGGTGGTAGCCATTAGCCTACCTTCTTCTCCATTAATAACACCGAACAGGCAGCAAACCATGGAGTTTGACATGACAAACCTTACACTTACAACCAAGCATGAAAAAGTTCAATCTTTAACGCAAAACATAAGCAAGCAATACAAAAATTAGAAAAGAATAAAGAACACACCTGATGGTCTGGATTTTGGAAAACGAAACTCTTGGGTCCCTTGACATACACAGTTCCGCCTGTCGGACTCAAAAGACCAGCCAGAATCTGCATTACTCTTGTTATTGTAGACCCATAAGTACAAGAATCTGGATTTTTTTCATTAACTCAAATTGCAAGCAATTTAACAATGCTCTCGTTTATTGATTGATATAAAGCAATTTAACAAATTCAAATGCTTAAAAGCCCAATAATATTTACAAAAAGAAAAAGAAATTAAAAGAAATGGTATTGGTTATTCATAAAAAAAAAAAAAGGAACTTGGTATACCTTCAAGAGGGTAGATTTTCCACAACCGTTGGGACCAAGAAGCATCCAGAACTGTCCCGAAGGAATCCGAAGCGAGCAGTCCTGTAGAATCGGCACCACTTTCCCCTGCTTCGTTGTGACCGAGAAATTCAGATTCCGACCCTCGATGGCAATATTTTCAGTACAATTAATCCTGTTGATACAGAAAACATGATATCCGTAAGAGAACCACAACGACAAGAGGCAAAAACAACCGCAAAATCGAAAAAAGCACACTCGGTGTTCGAAGAAATGCCGAGCTGAAAAGTACGGCATACAAAGCGAGATTGAGACCTGGAGGTAGAGGTAGAGTGAGGAGGAGGAAAAAGAGGAGCAGGGGCACGGAAGAGAGTAGAGAGATTCATACTAGCATTTATACTAACTATATGGCACTGATTTCTTAGCTTCGTTTAGAAGTTAGTTTTAACCGCCAGACCGTCATGGAAATAAAATATATGGGGATGGGAGGGGCGGGTTGTTCAAATCGAGGGTGAAGGGTGAGGGAAATGTTTTATACTCACTACGTCCCTCTTCCCATTTATTGGGAAAAAAATTGTATTATTTCTTAGATTTGATTTTTCAATTTAGTTCATTTAATATCTGATTATATATAAATTTCAAATTTAAGACCTCAGACAAATTTTTTTTGTTAATTAAATAACAAAATGACTTGAAATGACTATTATATCATTATTTATAAAAAAAATAAATTAAAATTAAAATGTTGAAATAAAAAACAAAAGAAGAAGTTTGGGTGGTGATTTTCTTTCAATTTTAAGTTTTTTTTATAAGGGTATTATAGACTTTTTAGGTCATTTTTATTACTTAGTTGAAGAAAAAAATATTAAGGGTCTTAAATTTAGTTTTTTTTTTTTTTTTTTTAAAAAAGTATTAAATTGGCTAAATTAAAAATTAAACACAATGCTGATGTGGCAATCCTAATTAATCTTTAATTTTATTTTTTCTTTTTTTTTTTTGTTTGAAACAAGGATTTATCGAAAAGTAGGTTGAAAATGCCACATCAACAATATAAAATAATTAAAAGTAGAAATATAATTTCTATCATTACTCATATATAACTATATTTTTATTTTACAATACTAAAAATTACTTTTTTATTTATATGCTAAAAACTATGTGGTACTCTAACCCAACCTTTGATGGTGTAATTTCTCCTTCACTATTGACTGCCACAAGTGGAAGATGTGGCACATTGCGATTGCATTCACTTACCGGGAATCAACAGATTTTCGTCTTGAAAATCTGGCCGTTAGAAAATATACGGCATCATCATCCCTTATCTCTATAGACACACCTCTGACACTTCCAACAGTCACACCTCCAAAGGGTCTCTTTCGTTTCCATGGCTTTCTCTGCAACTCTCTCACAAAACTCTTTCTCATGCCTCTCTCAATTCCCTCAAACCTTAAGAAGAAACCCTCTTCGCTTGGCGTCCATTAGAGCCGTAAACGCCGCCGAGCCGGAGAAGGAAAAGACTACGCAGACAAAGACAAAGACCGAAGAGTCTTCCAACGCTCAGCCATCGACCCCAGCTCCTAAGCTCCCCAGAAAGCCTGTCTATTCGAGTGAGTTATGAAATTTCGTGAAAGTGTTTTACTTATTTTAAAGAATTAAAGGAAATGGGTGTTATTTTTATATGATGGCTTTTGTTTTTTCTTTATGTATTTTCGCTTGGGGCAGTGAAGAAAGGTCAGATTGTGAGGGTGGACAAGGAGAAGTATCTCAATAGTATTAATGTAAGTATAATTAGTGGGTCTTTTCCTAGTTAAGAAAAATGTTTTTTTTTCCCTCTACACAAATAAAATCCAGAGAAAGAAAATTGTGAAATAAGTTTTACTTATACAATTTGCTAATGTACTTAAATACAACTGTCCCATGAAGTAAATTTAATGGAACTCACAAAAGATTGTTGTCTTTATGGAAGAATTTTATAATTATTTTCTACTGAGAACCAAAAAGTTTTTTAAAAAATGCAATTTTTGAACAACGATTTAAAAATGTGATTTTTAAAAATGTAATTAAGCATTTGGTACAATTACAATAAACAGTTTGACATTTAAAATCATGCATTTTTAAAAACATGTCCCCTATCAAATCGCAATTTTAAAAAATTTACTCTAATATGATGCATTTCCTACTATTTGGTTTAAAATCATACTTTTGATATGCAAAATTATAATGTTAAACGTACTAGCTTTGGAATAAACGGGAATACTGAGATGTTTGATTCAAATTTCAGTATCTATCTGTTGGTCATCCACCTTATTACAAAGGCTTGGACTACATTTATGAAGACCGTGGTGAGGTAAAGTAAGGTTCAGAGGTTGCTTTTCCAAGTGGGGTTTTTTTATTTTTTATTTTTTGTGGCCATTTTACATTTCTGACTGGCAGTATGATATTGTTTTAGGTCTTGGATATACGTATTTTTGAGACGGGAGAGTATGCACTTGTAAGTGATTGATTTAACAACAATTTCAGAACTCTCAAACCATATCAAAGTTTTCTTACTTCATGTACAAAAGCAGCCATATTTGCATTGAACTTTTCAGATTTCCTCTGTTTTGATGTTCATAATAACCAAGATCCAGAGTGTCAGTGTTTTACTAATTAAATCCATGAATATGTAAATTTGATAGATTAGAGAATGTTATATCAGGCTAAAGACTCAAACTTTTACAGGTTGCATGGGTTGGGATTCCAACTGCACCAGCTTGGCTTCCAACAGACATGCTTATCAAGGTAGTTCTAACAGTTTTGTCCTATGTTTTATGGACACAAATTTCCTCCAACAATTTGCTCCAACCCCCTAAAAAAATGATAAAAATTTATGAAAAAATTTCTTTTAACCCACTTATGAAAATACAAGAAAGAACAAAGTTAAAAAAAAAATCATATATACTGTAAATTTCAACCCACTTAAAACAAATCAAAAAAATTGTTTTTTTGCTTTATTTTTTTGTTTTGTTAACATTGCTGTATATATGATTTTTTTTTTTTTTTTTTTTTTTTTTTGTCTTGTTCTTTCTTGTATTTTCATAAGTGGATTGAAAAATATTTTTTTCATAATTTTGTAATTTTTTTTAGGAGATTGGAGCAAAATTTCCTCCTACCCAAATTGAAGAAAATTTGTATGCATGTTTTATTACTTCATTTTATTGCCCAAGGGTGCCAACAAGAAGGGGTCAAGCTTAGTGTCGGTTTATTTAAGCTTTGTGTGGTTGAACTTGGATCGAGTTCGAACTCATCCAAGCTCAGCAAACCTAATATAACCTTAGATTATGTTTCATCCGGCAGAGCTCAAGTTTTTGGAAGTCTTTTCTAGCTAATTTAGGGTTCGTTTGAATTTGCGATTTTAAAACGTACGATTTAAAAATCATAATTTTTTTAAAAATGAACTCTCAAACGATACATTTTCTGCGATTTGATTTAAAATCGTATTTTTAGTGTGCAAAATTGCAATGCCAAATATACTATTAGCCTGACAATGGTTCCATCTGAGTCTCACGCTTTCTCTTTAACCATTGCAAATCAGCAATTTAATCACAATCAATATTCTTAATTAGCTGTATGAGTCCTATCTTGTAAGGAACTTTTATTTTATTCTGGTTAGCTGATTTTGGTGTTTGCTTGCAGTCAGATAAACTGAATTACGAGAGAATGTGATCCAGATACCAATCATGGCTGCCATTGCTTGCAGTCTCTTGGTCTTGCTCACCATCAGCAACTTCTTCTGTATCTTTGTCAACATCAATTACATCAGTGTTAGGGAAGAAAAAAAAAAGATGATAACTGCGATAATTTTGTTTCTTCTTCTAAGATAAAAAAAAAAAAAAATAGAAGTATTCAATATCAAATGTATCTAGGGACAGTACAAACCCCTCCCTCCTACCAAATTTTGAAAAAATAAATAAATATTTGTGGGATTGTTATGTAGTGTTTACTTTGGCTATCATTGGAAATGAAAATTAGGAGACTTTTAGTGGTGGTAACAAATTTATTTAGAGATCCCTTTTGAGATTCAATTAATTTTTCTATTCTTCGATTTCTCTTCTTCTTTTTATTTTTTATTTTTAAGTTTTAATTTTTCTCATATCCACATGCATATTTTCTAGTAGACATCTGTAATTAAAAATATTTACAAACAACAGAAACACTATTTATTATATAAAGTTACATTATGATTACAATAAAATAAATTTTAAAACATATAACAATAGAACCTGTTTCAAATGAACTATTTTAGCTTCACTTTAAGATAGGATTATTTAACACTCTCAGTCTGCACAAGAAATAACAAATTTCCATAATAATTAGATATCATTCATCATATATCATGAAAATCAAATTAAAAAAAAATTAATGCAAGTAGCTGTGAGTTTTTGGTAATTAGGGAGTCTTAACTAACTTTTAATCACTTATTACATATGGAATGACTTATCACTTGATTTAAGAACCAGAAAAAATAAGACTTGAAGGAAAAATGAAGAGAAAATTGAAAGTTATAAAGAGTGATTTGTTGTGAAATCAATGCCAAAAAAAAAATGCTGAACGTTGAAGAGTGCTCTGTGTTTGATTCTATCTGTTTTGCACAATGCAAACACTCAAAATTTATGCATTTTTGAAGACTTTTCATATTGAGAAATGATAAAAATTATTATTCATTCCACCTTTCACCCATCTCCGTATAGTATATGGGTGAAATCCATCATTGAATTTGTGAGACCCACGTGTAGGTCTCACCCATCCAATTGTAAATTTGCTAAAAAAATGGTTTAAAAAATAAAGTGTAACATCTATTTTTGGCTCTTTCATATTCTTCTTAGCATTCAATTGAGATTAACGATCCAGCACATTGGAAACAAAGATTTTCCATGTTCTACTAACAATTCAATTGTAATTTACATTACCACCTTGGCGAAAGTTATGCACAATGCGCTGAGGTGGCTCTAGCTCATCACGATGGAAGGATCGTTGAGCAAGGATTTGCTGCATCAGCACCTGCTTCTGCTGCAGGAGTTGATTCATGTTCTGGGTGAGATTCTGCATCTAGTTTTCCAGTGCAGAACTAAGTTGGTTTTGGGAATTTTCAGGCACGTCCTCATGGGTTCCCTAAGCTTTTGTATTCGGAGTGACTCAATATATATACCAAAATCTGAGATGCTTATTGGAAAAATTAGAAACCTAGGAACTGATTGAAAACCGAGCAAAAACTCAGGGTAGTGACTAACATATTTGTTTCTTACTTTCTAATTTGTACTTTTTTCAATTTAACAACAAACGCTACTTTTCAAAATTATGTATTCAACAAAAATTCATTAAAGAAATCATTTTATTCATTTTTTTTTTTTTTTGAGCCAACAAAATGAAAATTTTATTTCACTTTGTTCGCATGCATTCTCTCCGGATGCTGGAGTGATCAAACACAAGCAACCAAAATTAGCAGTGCTCTCTTTTTCATTTTTCCTGTGGTGGCCTATGGGAATAATAGACCGTTTGGGTCTGTGGGTTACACCAAAGGGAAGTTTACCCATCCAAGAAATGAAGAGATTTTGTGAACAAACTATCACCTTCATTATCAAAAATTGAAATTTTGATAATCCTAGATGTGAATCCCAAAACAACATTTACAATGAGTTGGCAAGCAACTTCGCCCCATGAATTACTGCCTTCTGGTTCAGCCATTAGCAACTAGGAGCATTCAGCATTCTATAGCTCAAACAAAACAGTTTATGATGAAGGAAATTGATTAATAAATGTAGCAGAAGTGACTCATACAAGCACCCCAATATCAGAATGTACACTCGAGTTCTAATAACAATCTGATTCATCCTTTATTCATTGAGAGATGAATCACTACTACACAAATATTCTCACCCCACAAACGGGAGTAAATTACAATGATGTTTGTCGTATCCAATTTTTGGAATCTATTAAAAAAAAAAAGAAGCACCAATTTTTGCTGTTGTATATATACTTGCTCTTTACCTCCTCCTAGCAGGGTTTTAATAACTGGGTGGTAACTCAGTAAGAAGAGAGACTAAAACTCAAACTTCCTCTTGGCACGCTTGTTGGCTTTCATAAGTTCCACCAAGGACGGCAGAGGCTGAGGCACAGGAACATTCATTGACCTGTACATCTTTCTAAATCTTTCATTAAAGCTCTTTGAAGATCCAATTGTTAAACAAGAAGAATTCTTACAAACTTCTGTCTCTTTATCCACTGACTTCTGACATTGTACTACAGTAACATCTATATCTGTCTTAATTTCTGATTTCTGGCATTTCACTTCGGCATCCTCTTCGAATGAGAAGTCTTCTACTTTGTTGGCCGCTACTTGTGGAGGGTCAATGTTCATTGATACAACTCTCGGCTCTTCACGTGAAAAACTAAAATCTTGTAGACCAAGTCTAGCTCTTCCAAATAACGTCACACTCTTACTTGGAGGGGATAATTTTATAAGTCCTTTCATGCCAGTAGATACTTTCACTGGTTCAAATTGAGGTTCCGCATAAGTTTCGGTGTGCCCTTCACCTAGAGAACTACTAACAACTTTGATCGGTACATCTACACCTGGAGAAGCTTCAGCAATGTCGAGAAGCTTCCAGATAGGGTCGTTTGAAGCGAATCGAGTGCCAAAGCAGTGTTTCTTAACATAATTCAGCTCCATAGCCCTGCAACTGGGGGTTGTTGAAACAACCCACTTAGGTGATAGAATTTGCAGGGCCCATTCTAACTCTTCCCTCGATGAGTGAATGGAGTAACAAACATGCCAAACACCAAACTGGTCCCTTACTGCTTCATTCAATCTCATTTTCCTTTGACTTTCATTCTCTGAGTACTCTTCTTCACATGCATACCACTGTGCTGATGGGCGGATTATAAGAGGCTCAGGCTGGAAGTTAGCTCGGGCCTCCAGAAGCTTCGCTTGTGCCCTTTCATACAGTTTAGGAAACCCATCTAACACCTGGAAGCGGGAAGAGGGATCTTCCGAGATAATTCCAGGAAATGTAAGTGTAAGAGCTTGGAAACATTCTGGCTTAGTAGCCTTATCAACATATATCTTAGACCCAAACGTTTGGGACACATCTGCTAATATTTCTTCCTGACCAAGAAGATCGCAGGCCAGATATACCACGGGGGCATCTGGATGCTTCCATATACAATTAATAACCTATTTCATGGGTGCACAATTTGATGTTAGAAGTAGATTGCAGTTATTTTGATACATGGCATAAGAAATGGGGCTAACATCTAATATACAACAGTAAAGAAAAAACGCACCCACTCACAAACACACACACTCACAGAGTACATGCACAACTAAGAAATATAAAAAAATCACATAAACATGCAATTTTGATAGATTAAGAATAATTGAGATCATAGCAATGAGAAGTAAAAGGTCATTTAGTTCAAGTATAACTTTTTTTTTTTTAATAAGTAATCCAGATATCATTAAAAATGTAACTTGAGGGGGGAAACCCATCTTTTCTTTTCTTTTTTCTTTTTTCATAATTGGATGCACTTTTGAATTGCTGTTGCCAATCTAGATCAATGCTTAATTTAAGAATTCCAAATTCTGCTTAAGCGCCTTATTAGTGGACACATGTCAAAGGGAGTCATATTGGTTTACTGTTAATTCCTGTATTAATCACAAGACGTAAACAGAGTTCAATGTTAACTTGAACTTCTAGATTAACTGTTCATTCTTGTAATTTCACAAGACCTAAATCGAAGTTCAATATTAACTTGAACTCTAGGTTACTGTTCATTCACAATGAAGAAAACAGCATACAAGACCTAAACCAGAGTTCAATTTTTTTCTGGGCAATCAGAGTCTCAATATTGACTTTGAGATTTTCTGCACCAGTTAGAATGTACAGAGGAAAATAAAGTATCTGTGCTTAAAATAGGCCTCTATATAAGGGGTGAAACATGTATCTGTATAACTGATTACCAACGCTAATGTATAAATCATTGAAAAGAGATTTAAAATCAGGATCCTAGACAAAGGGTCATGATTCACCAAAATCAGGTTCCTAAACACATGCTATCTGCAGACAAAGGGCCATGATTCACCAAAATCAGGTTCCTAAACACATGGTATCTGCAGAAAAATGGTCACGATTCACCAGACTACAGACACTGCAAACAAATGGAAATTGTCCACAAAAAATTTCAGAGATTACTTTGACATAAAACAGATTAAAACTACATAGGAGCAAGATAAGCAATATTACAGGTAGGCAGCCAGAAAGAAAGATTTTGATCATGCCAAATGCTTATCTGTACCTACAGTTATATGATATTTACACATGAAAATTTCAATCTAAAATGAGAAAAACAAAATAAAGTATACAGGGCCTAGAGTAAGAGATTATTCAGACAAGATTGACCATCTCTGAGACCATTCACACAGT
Source organism: Betula pendula (assembly GCA_900184695.1). Classification (NCBI taxonomy): domain Eukaryota; kingdom Viridiplantae; phylum Streptophyta; class Magnoliopsida; order Fagales; family Betulaceae; genus Betula; species Betula pendula. The sequence goes on from FXXK01000571.1 coordinate 166,338, forward strand.
ATAAAAGAAACATGAATAGAGTGAGGACCATCAGTACCTGCCTGATTGCTGAATGCTTGCTGGGAAATTTTTGATGAAATCTCCCAAATGTGCAGTCTAGGAAAACATAATCAAGTCGACACCTTGGCTCTTTTCCTTTCTTGCCAACATACTTCTCCGGTAAACTTAAGAGACACTCCGGTGTGAGTCTGCAATCTCCCGTATGCAGGATGTTACCAAAATTGCCTTCAAACAAGAATATTACAGCTCCTGAAGTTTATAGAATCCATGCCAGACAAGGGATGATCTGTCAATAGAGCTCCCCCAAATCATTTTAGGTCTTGTACACAAATTAAAGATAGAGCCACAGAGACATTCATAGAGACACACAAAGGACCCAGCTTCATCCGAACTACCTCTATTCATCAAAGTTAGAGTTGTTATAAACTTCACTGCATGTCATAACTATTTTTCCTCCACAAAAAAACTCTGGAAGCACATATATACTCACCAGTTCATCCATCTCTCTCTATATCTATGGGTAACATCCACTCCAATCTCTATTCTCATCTTCCTTAGAATGACAAAATGAAACTTAAATACAAATATATTTGCATATCCTCAAAAGCAAATGCCAGAAAAAGTCAAATTTCAGGGAAGAACGCAGACAAGTCCTCTTCTTTCCACAATTAACCAGTTAAAAAGAAACAGGCAACAGTCATCAAATTCAAAGTTCAAATGCATGAACTGCACATAAATTTTGTGGGAGTATCTAGTTAGTGAAGATACGAAACAGAGACATATATCCAATACAGTTGAATTTTCTGTTATAGAAAACATAGGTGTCATTACATACAAATGTAGACACAAACTTTTAAAGACTTGAAAATCCTAGCAACATATAATCAAATCTCCAATAAATCCCAGTAAATTACTAATGATATAGTCCTTGTTCCAGGATATTGAAATAAATCTTTCTAACAGGGGCGAACAGGCACTGTTTTCAAAAGCATGAAACCACTACAATGATTGGTATGATCCAGTACATGGCCTTGTAGAGAAGCCGAGGATATCACATCTATTTCAACTTGGAACTAAAAAAGATCCAAAATTTGAGATTTACCATAATATGAAAAAACAAAAGGATTAATGTCAAGCCTTCAGCTGTCATTCTCATAAATCAGTTATATTAGTTTTGTTATTCCCTGTTCATGCATGTGGGTTATCTTCCTTTAATTGGATTATCTTTAGTTAGCAGAATAAAAGTTTGAGGTGTGGAAAATCTTTAATTAGCTGTTGTTATCCTATCATGGGTGAGTTTGTTAGTCATTAGAAGTTCATTAGAAGTCCAATAGCACCCTGTTCGATAAAGGGTTGTACGTTAGCAATAATTTTTTTTTATAAGTAATCAAGATATCAGTAAAAGCGTAAGACGCCCCCAGGTACAGGAAAGTATGCATGATAAAACACCTAACTAGAATGAGAAAAAAGAACAATAAAATCATGATAACTAATTACTAAAGGAGAAACAGCAACTATATGAAAACTAAGAGTATAGAAAAATAAAGACTTAATTTCTTTCTAAGTCCTCTCACGGTCCTCAAAACTTAGGTTGTTCTTTTCCCTCCATAAACACTATAAAAGGTACAAAAGCACCATTTTCCACACAGTAGCACTCGGAGCGCTACCACCAGTCCACCAACATGCATATAAGTCAACTACTTGTCTAGACATAACTCAAGACAGCCCAAATCAACTAAAAAAAAAAAATCCCATAAGGCACAAGAAAACTCACAATGGAGAAGAAGATAATCCACAGACTCCTCATTCCTTTTATACATACAGCACTTATCGATCACAATGACATGTCGTTTCCTTAAATTGTCCATGCTAAGAATCTTTCCTAGGACCGCCAACCAAGCAAATAAGGCCGCCCTCAAAGAAAATTTAGTCCGCCAAAACACTCTTCCAAGGAAAACAAAAGCCATCATTACAAACCAAGACACTGAAGAAGGATCTAACATCGAACAAACCTCTTCAGAGGCGACCCATCAAAGATTGTCTTCACCTCCCCGTCTCACTCTAACTAAATACAACACCCTAAAGAAGGAGGCAAAGACATCCACCTCCCAAAGTTGACAGTAATAAAAGAACGAAATGAACTTGAGTTCAGTTTCTATTTCTTTTAAGGTGTGATTCCTCTTGTTGGTGAGATTCAACCTTTACTAGGAGAGTTAGTGTGATACTAACGAGTGAAGTATTGATTTCTTCTGGATTTCCTGTATCAGAATTTGCATCAAAGCAAGTTTGGAGTCCTTGAAAGTGTGGAGTCATCATCATGAGTACTTGAATTGGTAGATCTTATGCTACTGGGGAATTATCTCAAGCCCAGAGAGATGATCTGCCTGTTGAAATTGTCAATCAGGTCGAAGCCCTCTCAGTAATTGGAGACAATGTGGACTTACGTGTTCAATCAAACACCACCGGAAGGAAATGGACATAAAGAAGAGCAGATCTAGGAAGACAACGGGGAAGATCTAGAGGGAGAAAACAATGGAGAAGTAAATAACCAGAGTCCACGAAGACCTCCAACTCCTCTTGGACCAAGAAGGCCCCCACAACCACGACACAATTTTTACAGAGCAGGTGATCCACCTAGAGGTGCATGTTGGCAGCACATTCTGGATTGACTCGAAGGACATCATGAGGAAGTAGACGAAGCAACCTAGCAAGTTCGAGTAGATGTCCCAGATTTCTTTGGAAAGTTGGATCCTCATGCCTTCCAAGATTGGCTCATGTCTTTGGATGATTATTTAGACTGGTTCAACACGTCAAACAATCATAAGGTTCCATTCAGTAAGATGAAACTAAAGGAACAAGCTCGAGTTTGCTGCCAACTACATCAATGAAACTGAAGGGACAAGCTCAAGTTTGCTGCCAACTACATCGATTGAGGCAACCTCTTATCGCTGACTGGGAGGAGATGAAGCTGAAGCTCAAGGAGAAATACCTACCTGTCGACTATGAAGAATCTATCTTCAAAGCACTGTTATTACACTTCCAGGGACAGACATCAGTTGAGGAGTACACTAACGAGTTTCATGAACTAGTTGTCCGCAGCCAAGTAACCAAAATAGAGAGGCAAACCATAGCATGATACAAGGCTGGTCTCCGTGAGGTATTGGGAAGGAGGCCCATCAACTGGCACTCAAGATTGAAGAACAACGACGTTGGGCAGTTGCCAGCAAAACCAATAATAACAATGCTAGGCGTAACAAAAGCAGCAGGTTTGGGCGTATTGGCCCATCTATGATGGAAGGGAGAACCAATTCCAGGAAGGATGTACACATCAATCATGATGCTGCAACAGCCCGGACTCCGGAGTATGGAACGAGAATATCATAAAGGCAGGGAGGTGGTGACAGCAAACTGCAACCACGTGGAGTGTTATAGGGTGGAGGTAGAGGCCATTATGCTGTGGTGTGTTCTACTAAGGACCAGATACTGGCATTTATAACTGAAGAAGGTGATAAAGCAACAGGTGATCCAGCAGTAGAGGAGGAACAAATGGGAGTCATTTGGCCACCCCCAGGCCGGCCATAGGGGTGGTCGAGCTACTCCCTTTGGCCAAATGGGAGTGGCCGGCCACCCGCATTTGGCCAAAAGGGTTGCTCGACCACCCCCTAAATTTCTTTTCTTTACTAGGAGAGTTAGTGTGATACTGACAGTGAAGTATTGATTTCTTACTTCTGGATGGATTAAGTAGTTTTGTTCAGATTACAAAAACAGAACTGTATGGTTTGGGGAGAAATTAAAGAAAATCATAACCTCAACTGAAACCGTTAACAGAAGCGCGTCATTGCAAAGTAAATATTTAAACAAATCCCATTCTTAGGAGAAGCAGTCAAAGAAGAACCCTGACCAGAATTCAAAACCAACAGAATCAAATCAAACTCATACAAGCCAAACATACTTGATATAAAACATCCTACAATAAGACACAATTCTATAATTTCCACAAAACCCAGATGAGCACAGAGCCCATTAACGAACAAAATACAATCTAAACGCAATCATAACCAGAAAAGAAGAACGTCTACCAGGACAGTGATTCGCGTCGAATGCGGTGACATTGAAAGCCCCATCAGGATCATCGACGACCACCGGTTGCCCCACTTCAATACCCACAAACAACGACTCATCAAGCTGCACAAAAAAAAAAAACAAACACAAAATTAAACCCAAAAGAACCAAAAAAAAAAACATGGGCATGCTTAAAATGATGGCAAAAACTGGTAGATTAAAGGGACAGACCTGAGGGTATTGTTGGAGAAGAAGGGTCTTGGTGAGAAGGGTAGAGTAGATAGGGAAAGAGAAGTGGGTGGAGATGCCAGAGGAGTGGTCTTTGTGGGCATGGGTTAAGAAATGGTGCCTCTTTCTCTTTGAACACGGACTCCATGTGTCAACTGAGAATGGCAGCCCTTTGGGCATTTCTATTGGCATCTCTTTTCCTGCTTTAGAGATTTGATTTGGGAAATATGTGGGTTTCAGAGGAGAATGAAGGAAAAATGATGCAAAAGAAGTGTTATTGAAGATCTCTCAAGCTTCCACAGGAACATGGCGGAGGGAAAAATGGTTTGGGGATGGTAATAAAGAGAGGGAAAAAAAAGTTTCAAGGATTGAGTGCACCACTATTTTTTATTCTCTCTCTCTCAGACTACCGCTTCTTTCTCGATTTACCTCTCAAACTATTTACTTTAAACTATTAAAAAAATGTCATTTTCCCCTAAAGCCCACCAAAAAATAAAAAGTAACTGTATGATTAATTCACGAATAAACATGTAGTTTTGAAATCAATCCATCACTTTTTAACTTTGAAAATTACATCCTTAAGTATTTGCGAATTTTTTAAATCAATTCCTCCTTAAATTTTTCATCCTTGTTTTCTGTATACCGTTAGTGCCATGTAATAAAATATTGTCTTTTTATTGTTTTATAAATTAAAAAAACATTACAATCTTTAAATAAATAAATAAAACTACAAAAAAAATTAATTAAGAAAAAAAAAAAAGAGTAAAGGGTAGCTTTTTTTTAGCTAAGGGTGATTTAGCTACTCCCTATTAAGTCAAAGAGAGTGACCGAACCACCCTTCAATATTTGGGAGTGGTTTGACCACCCCCTAGTAGGCTAAAGGGAGTGACCAAACCACCTCCTATTGGTCAAGGGGTGGCTTACCCACTCCCTTGCTATTTTTTTTTATTTTTTTGTAAGATTTTAAGATTTTTATTTTTTAAAATTTATAAAAAATAATATTATTACATGGCACCAACAGTATACATGAAATATGGACAGAAAATTCACTAAATGATTGATTTAAAATTCATGAATACTCAATAACTACTTTCCAAAATTAGAAATGGATGAATTGATTCTAAATCGCGTATTTATTTAAGAATTTATTATACAATTACCCAAAAATAAAAATACCTAAAAAAATCTCAATAAAACGAAAATAACTTTATAAATTTGAAAACCAAAAAAAAAATAGATTTAAATATCTTTATAAATTAATTTTTTAAAAAAATAAAAAATCAAATAGCGGTAGTTTATGGGGGACATTTTTTCTATATAAAAATTTTTTTTTTTAAAAAAAGGAAGCCATCCCTTGGTTTCTCTTTTTTTTTTTTATTATTATTATTTTTTTTATTTTTTTATTTTTAAAAAATAATTTTGAAGATTTTTTTTAATTTTATGAAAAGTAATTTTGTCCTTGGGAGGACATTGACACTGGGATAATATTTACATTTTTTTTTTTTTATAGAAAATAGCATTTCTCGGTGCGAAAGACGTGGTCGAAGTGGAATGAGGGAAAAAGTTTTGCTTGGTATGACGTGGCCTCAGTGGAATGGTTGTGAGCAAAGGAGCAGATCTAATAACACCATCAACCGCCTTTTCGTGTAGCTCATCAAAATTTCCGATCCTTTGGCAAGTGATGAAATTTTACTCCAGTTCTTTGTTCTTGGTTTTTTTTTTCTTTTTTTTTGTGAGCAAGTTAGTCTGCATATAAATATAATGGCAAGAAATTACATCAATTCTTTATTATTATTCCATAAATCTTGAAATATATTAGGTGTTTTTATTCATATATCATTCTTTGGTGTGAATTACATTTTCTTATATTTAAATTCACTTTTGTTTTTTCTTGAAAGAATTATATATAAAACCAAAAATGTTTTTTTCTTGGTCTTTTAGAACGTTTTAGAAAGATTATCACCTTTTTTTTATTTGATTAAAAACATATTATTTGCAATCAGCCTATCTTTTTTGGGTGGGAGGAGAGATTTTTTTTTTCTTTTCTTTTCTTTTCTTTAAATTGTTTGTTTGGAGGAATTAGAACTTTCAATCATTGCTAAGGGCAAAAATACAACTATCAACACGAGCAGCTCGAGTTGCAGTGGAAAACAACGAAAAACAAGCAGTTATAAGTACTTGCAGTAACCAAATAAACTAAACGACAACTAATGTACATTAAACGCAGGTAAGGGAACGTGTCAAAGACTACAAAGAGCACTTATTTTGTATAGAGTTTTTAACCCTTTCTTCCAGCGGCAAGTTCATTATTTTTCTCCCTGACTTATTTTTCGGACAATAAAATGGGAAATTGCAAGGGCAGATGTTATCATGTTACATGGCCATTCATGCTGTCATATCCAGTGGTTCTAAATTGATGTAGGACAAAGGGGGAATTGAAGAAAAAGAACAGAACAAGGGAAGAGAATAAAGGGATTTGAGTCCCACAATCTAAGAGAAGGGGAATTTGATAGAGTCATACCATTGAGAAGAGGAAGAAGAAGAGTCATGCCTCAAAAGAAAATCCCTATTTATTCATCAATTTTAATTTGTCTCTATTCTAGCACAAAGAGCACTTAAATAGATACCGACATAAGTTCATTGATTTTAGACCAAGCCTATTATTGAATTACAAAATAACACCAACTTTTAAAATTTAAATAAAATAAAATACTAATATCTCAAGAGATCTTTTGTCTTCCTGCATCATCCATCGTATTCGTAGTTTCAGATGTCACACCAAAGTGTTCCGACTCTTCTAGATTTGATTGAACATTAACCCACGAATGTGTCTCCGACTTTCTTATTCCTTCTAATTCCATGGCAACTTCCTTCATAGTAGGCCTCTCATCCCCTTTTCTCTTAAGCACCTCTCCGCAAGTTCAACAACTTCCTTGATCTACTCCTCATTTCCTTCTTCAACTATACGGTTCTCAAGAACTTCAAACAATCAATCCTCTTGCAAGGAAGAAAGAAAATACATAGCTAGACTTCTTTCCTCCTCAGTCCTATTAAATGAAACTACCTTCTCTCCTGTTAGTAGCTCCACAAGGACCACTCCAAAGCTATAAACATCACTTTTTTCCATCAACTGGTTCGTTTGTAAGTATTCAAGATCCAAGTATCTAAGAGTTCCTTGCACTACAGTAGCTACTTCCTTTTGATCTCGGGGAACCAATCTTGAAGTTCCAAAGTCGGAGACTTTTGTAGTGAAATCATTATTAAGTAGTATGTTTGAAGACTTGACATCTCTATGGATAATAGGTGTCGAAGCTGCAGAGTGCAGATAGAATAGTGCGTCTGCTGTTTCTGCGGCTATTCTCAGACGGGTGTCCCATTGTATGATGGATGTGTTGCTTTCATGATGCATATGGCTGAAGAGTGTACCTTTTGGGACAAATTCATAGACTAGCAAAGGAACTTCTGTCTCTAAACAACAGCCTAAGAGTTTGACAATATTTATATGGTTAATTTGGGAGAGCAAAACAATTTCATTAATGAATTGGTCAATTTGGTTTTGATCCACTGTCTTAGACTTCTTGATGGCAACAATCCAATTATCCGGCAAAAACCCTTTGTAAATAGTACCAAAATCTCCTCGGCCGATGATCCTACTCTCATCATAGCTTATGGTAGCCTTCTTCAACTCTTCTAATTTAAATATTTTGGTTGTTTCCCTGGATCCTTGTTGTTTGCTAAGTTGCTGTTCTAAAATCAAACCCCCATTCTGTCGGAAGAACCTTTCTTTAAGCTTGATAAGTTTTCTTTTCTTGTGGACCAAGTAAAGCCAAGAGGTACCCACAAGTATAGCAACACAGCTTACGCCAATAACTGCACTTGAAAAGCTTAAAACATTATTCATTTTGACGGAGGACTAATTAAGTAAACCAAAAAAGAAATTAGAAACTTCATTAATAGAGATCCTTTCAAAAATCACTATATATGACAAATTGCTGCTAGCTACCACAATGGAATTCAAGCAAATTTGTATATGCGTTAGACAATCGCGAACAGAAGAGTAAATAATATACTTACCACCGGCAATTTTAATCACTAGTATGGGATCCTCAACACAACTTTCACCATCTTTTCTTTCGTTCCCATGGTGGAACTTGGGACAACGACATGTATAATTCCCTTCTGTGTTAACACATTTTGTATCTTTTTCGCAATTATTGAGTGTTGAATCCTTACATTCGTCAATGTTTGTGGATCAAGTGAATAATATCAACCTCAAATGTACAATCGAAACAAAAAGAACATAAGAATAATTGCCATAATTTATATGTGGATGTGTATAATTAATAATACCATGGCACTCATCACTAAGGTATGTGTTAGAAATATAATACAATAAAATACAACGGAATAACAAATTATTCGGTACCTCTCGTGGACCGAATATAGGATCTGACATAGTTGTTCCAAGTGCCTTTGCTTTTAATTCTTCAACATTTCTTCTCTCAGTGATGGGGCATACTACTAGAGCAATACCTACAATATCCACAGTCTAAATGCCTCATACACTCGAAAACTAGATTATAGATAAATGTATTTTCTCGCACACTTTTTCCATTTCTTTCCACATCACTAACACACATTATATAACCAGCAACCTTTCATATATGAAACTGCTCAATTTAATGTGTATCAATGCTATGTGGAGTAACAGTTGAACGTTACAACACTTGAGCTGCCCACTAATGGGCGCCCTAAATGCTACATCTCTCATGCGCACATAGTGGGCATGGCCTAGCCACGCATCTTTCTATCTGTTTCCAATCGTATTCATACTGAAAAATAGACTGTGCAACCACCGAGCACACCTGCATAAGAAGTTGGGAGCACTATACCAAATCTTGTAAGGACCAGCATAGCACATCCATATAAATGTCTTATTATGCCCCAACTCATTTGGTCACATCGAATTAAGCATCTCTAATCCCTCTCGAGTCTGATATCTTAGAGCAATGCTTAACTCCACAAAAACATAATGTACCCACAGTTATGTCGCAACATAACTTGCCGGCAGTGAATACAAAACATAATACAAATGTGTATCAAATGGTCTTCCCCTTGCCCTCATTTCAGTCAATTTCAGTCTAGTCGCTTTCCCAACAATGCTCCTTTAGACCGCATCATACATGGTCATAGGCAACATGCCAAAGTAGCAAACACTAAAACCTCAACCTTGTGACATAATCAAAGGTCACAAAAAGCATAAATAAGGTCATTAACAATGACCTATGGGTCTCACACGGTGAGGAAGCAAAGATCAATCCGCTCACCTCCACTATCGGTCGCATAAGCACATATAGTATAAAATACATGCTACAGTGGAATTCTCTTTCCAAAATAAAGAACGTATGTCTAAACTCAATACACCGTACAGATCTTAGTCTAGTCGCTATCCAAGCGCCTAACTCAAGTCCTTTATTTGCTCGCCACCTCAGGCGCCAAATTAAGGTCTCACATCTGGCTAATCACAGGCTACATGGATTGTGGGCTATCCATGCACAGTCTTAACAAAAATAAAGACCTCATCTTAGCCCTCGTTAAGGCAACTCTTTATGCTACATAAGCATTAAAGGACACAATATCTCATCTATGCTCGGTACCTAAGCGTCAGAGGCAGTTGCTCGTGTGAGTGAGCCAACCTAAGCCTGTCGACATACCTTTTTACCATGACACCGAATACATGGTGAATATGTATGTGCTCTCCGAATGTTCATAGTCATGTCACAATGATTATATAACAAATTATCATGTGCATGACGAGCAACATCATCAAAGTCAACTACAAACACAAAAACTTTTAAGTAGTATTTTATGACCATTTATCTCTATGCGCAATTACACATGTAGTGACATTCCAAACATAATGCACCTACTATAATAAAACATGAGATTCAACTTTCATTCATAAAATGCTTTTTATTAGTGACTTTATCGCGATTTTTCATTTTTCGATCAAACCTACAATGTGACCTTACATTTCTGTCAGCAAATTATATTGCGACTTTAAGGTCTTCACAAGGTGACCTCAAATTTAAGTCAGCAAATCCTGTTGCGACTTTAAGGTATTAAAGGAATCTCTTGTAGTTAGTAGCAGCATGTGAGATAACCAACTTATGAATTCATTTAGGGTAAAATGATTTGGACTATGTCCGCAAGGACAATCACAATGGGTTAGCCATTACCTCTAATGGTTTGTCCAAATCGCATCACAAATTCACTCATCTAAAGCGAAATAATGTTTATCCTCTAATGAAATTTGAACTACTAACTCCAATGAGCAAAGCACAATGGAAACAAATAACCTAAAATGGTATGAGTCATCTCATCCACAGAGTACAAAATATAGATTCTTTAGTATTCTCCATCTCATTAATTGTCTATAATTTTTAGATATGAGCTACTAGAAACCATTTCTGTTCAAACAGTTTCATAAGACCTTTACTCCGAGCTGAGTTTTATAAACCCACGTCCATTATTTCATAATAAAGACTACTATTCCTTAAGCGACAATTATCATTACAAGATAACCAAATCGTCAACAACATTCACTCACTTAAGATGATACTTTTCGAGGTTTGTTGATAGTATTCAAAGAACTCATTCTTATAGAGAAATCGTTAATAATAACAACCAAGTATATTGGGTATCTTTGTATAGATGGTTGTTATAGGCCGCGTGAAAATGTACAAGCTGCAATTTCTGCACTATTCGTACTTCGCGCCTCAAAATTTACAAATACCAACCATCTAATTCTCCTATGAGAATCAACTATCAAACTCCTTCCATAAAAGTTTCAAGGTGTGTGACCGATGGTTATACCAAGGCAACCCACTTAGTGCCATGAGATGGATCTATACACTTACCAAGTCCACTTTACCAGCGTTCACTACTATAACGCTTAGGTAAGATCAACAACCCTAGGTTGGATCAGTCAAGTGAAATGAATCTCATATTCTATATTAATAATTCCTATAATGTGAATTCAATACCTCTAATGTAGCACATATAATAAATTAGAGAATAAATTATATATTGCTACCATACTACTTATTAAGGATCTTATACTATAGTACAAATTTGGGAGTCATTCCTCTAGTGGTATACTCCCACTTAAATGAAATATTCATTTAGTGGTGGTATACTCCCACTAGGCAAAGGATCAATTACTTCCATTATTCTTGGCGACCTTTCAAATAAAAAATATTTTTGAAATATTAATATTGAGGATATTAGGGTGTGATTAAACGTTTTTCCAAAATAAAACACTTTTTACAAAAATATTATAAAACATTTCACATTAAAAAAATGCAATTCTCCACCATCGCCAAAAATAAGAGTAATTTCCTTGACTCAACCAAAATAAAGAAACTTAGATCCTTAATAGAAATTCACATTGTGCCAACTAATTTTATGATTATTAAACCATACTAAATAGGCGAATGAAAATTAATCTAAAGACCACTTGTTAGGACTAAGGCGGCAATACCTTATTACATCCATTCAAATTTGATGTAACAAATATTTTTGCGCCATTATTAACCTAACATGTTGTTCTCAGCAAATCACAATATTGCGAGATAATTGTTCTCATCATATAACTTTAGATAAGTTTTCAAAAAAAAAACTTATTCTAATTTTCTCACCAAAAAAAAAAAAAAATTGTGTCCAAAAAAATATTTTTCTTCTCATTTTTTCAAACAAATTTCCATGCATAAAAAATATTTTGGAATTTGTGAGAAGTAAAATTTTAATCATCTAGCATTTATATGATGAGACAATTTATAATTCATGTCCTTAGAGTTATTAGTGCGCAAACATAGGAATTAATTAATTGTTGGAGATGCTTATGCTGCCTTTTATCATTAAATTGACTTTGCTAATTAAAGAAAAGAGTTCTCATAAACAATAAAACTTTCGATTTCTCAAACTTCCTTACACATCATCTCATGCCCGATGGCATAATTAGTGTATCATTTCTCCAAACAAGAAATAATATTATAGAGTCAATCTATGATCATCCAATTCTAAACCTCTTGGGATTCTCACTGACACCACTATCTTTAAAAAATCTTGAACCAATATGGGTACCGATTTCGTTAATATCGCTATATTTAAAGCGCTTGAAAAATTGTAAAAGTGTGCAACTAATGCACTCCTTTATGATTTTTTCAGCTGCTGTCTAGTAACTAGCGATATTTCTCTATTTCTCGCTCATCCAATCTATTTTCCTATCTACAATCAACTATAGGAGAGATAAGGAAAAATTTAGGCGAGAAATTATACGAGCCTTAAACCCTATTTGCCTCAGTGCAACCACGAGCAATATGTTTTAGGCTGATTAAGTTGTACCTAGTCGTCTTAGACTTTTGCCTTAAATACCATGCTTGCCTTCAAGGCGCTTAATATTTCATTACTCTCAAGTCATATCTCATGAAGCGCTTAAAATTTCTCATTTTTGCGGGGCACATAGGTCCAAGCTTGGACCTATGTGCCCCGCAAAAATAAAATTTTAGCAATATTAATAATGCTATTAATTAATCTTTGTCACAAAGGCGCACCGCTAATATTTTAAATTAATGTGTCGACTAAGAATATTAAATACTCTTATTACACATTAAGATTTAAAGCTCCCACTAACTAGTCAAACTAGCGAGTCTAACTAGGCACACTGGCGACTCTTAAAGAGTATGCATCTATTTATAGCTTAATCTTGTATAAGTTGCTTAAAAAAAATTAATAATGCTCAACCCAAAATTGTTTGAGCAATTAATATTTGCATTACGTAAAATGCACAACTTAACTTATTATCCACAAAATTCTTAAAGGCAAAAATAGTGGTTTGCTTTCCCATGTCAGTTAATTCCCTTCAATTTCTATGAAAATTGTAATGCATGCGACCTATGCACATAACAATTTCACTTATGAAATTGTTGAGATTTTCATAATGACGATGGTCTAAGGCAGTCTTACTCTAACAAATATCATCACCTTATGTTTCCAACAATTGCTCCGGGAAGAGATCAATGTGTCATTTAAGTCACATATCAAATCTCTAAGTTTCTAGTTCATCTAAGTTATCTCAATGTCACTACAATAACTCTGCACAATAAATTGTATTTATATAGCACACACATATATAATTTGCAGCATTAACCTAAATTAGAAAAATGATAATTTCTTACAAGTCGCGAGATCGAAAATTTTGCTAAGCTCATAATCATCTCCCGTGCCGCATGTAGTACGTTATCACTTATAATTCATTTAATGCGCAAATTGTGTATGGGAGAAGTTTAAAAATATAAACTCTACTCAACCATACTCCCACTAAGTTCAAGAATCAATATGTAATTCTAGGCATACAAATTTATTCACTAACATAATGGAATAAATTAAGAACAATCATATTAATGTCATGTCACACATTTCATATAGAATTACATAAATCATAACATGCATCTTTTGAAAATATAAACATTAGCATATTTTAAAATTTCTCAAAAAATATTATTTTAAAACATATTGGATATATAAACACAAAAAAAAATCCAATAATAATTTTAAAATATGTCATCCATATTATGCATGTTATACATCAAATAAATCACACAGAAAATTTCAATCACAAATATATATGGAATAATCACATAGAAAATCCATGAAATAAGCTACATATGAATCATGTTCCAAATAAAACATATTTATATCACAATATAAAATATAGTGAATGCATAAAGGACCAAACCTGATCTGTGGCTCACTGGTTCTAGCCACAACCTCAGGTCTCTTTTTTTTTTTTCCTTTTTTTACTTCTGGGTCAAACCGGCGGTTTTGGGTTGACCCACTTGGGTCAGCCCACAAATCTTTCTGATTCGGGCCGATTTTTAATAAATGGACCCAGCCCATTCGGGTTAAGAAACCCTACCCAAGCCCAAACCATTTGACCCGGAAAAAAAAAAAAAAAAAAAAAAAAAAAAAAAAAAAAAATCTTCTCTGCCAAAAAACAGCTGTCGCCGTTTTTTCCACACATGGCGATCTCGCCGCCAAGTAGCATGGCGGCCACGAGAGGGGATCCGCCGTCGTCACCCACAGCGGCTGGCCGCACTTCGGCTGGTCTGGGTAGCAGCAGCCACTGCGCTGCGGCTTGATCTGGCCGCACGCAGTGGCCTGATATGCCTAGGCGCACGCGCCAGCCAGTGGCTGGATCTGTCCGGGCCGCGTGCACGATCTGGCAGTAAGTGCGGCCGAAAGGGCTGGCATAGTGGTCAGGGTCCGCGCTACGCCGGCGCTGCGCTGCTATGCGCGCGGTGCTTAGGCCAACACGCAATTGTGAAGGGCTGCCTCGCTTGGCCGTTGCAGCACCCCCTCTTGGGGCATTGCAGCTGTGCGGCAGCACTACTGGGGTGTAGTGCTGCTGCCGCCAGTGTGCACGCCGACGCAGCCACTGCTTGTTGTGGCTGTGCATAGGCAGATCTGCCGCTACGTAGGCGAGTCTGCTGCTGCATGGGTGGTGCTGTTACTTGTCTGTACAGTGCTCTCTCATGGAGATGCTCGGTGGTGTTGGAATTAACACCCAAAAAAAAAAACACAGAAGATGCAAATATTCCAAGAAAAAAAAAATCAATATTTGCATAACATCCAAAATACACAAGAACAACTAACTATGGCTCTGATACCAATGTTAGAAATATAATACAATAAAATACAGCGGAATAACAAATTATTCGGTACCTCTCGTGGACCGAATATAGGATTTGACATAGTTGTTCCACGTGCCTTTACTTTTAATTCTTCAGCATTTCTTCTCTCAGTGATGGGGCATACTACTAGAGCAATACCCACAATATCCACAGTCTAAATGCCTCATACACTCAAAAACTAGATTATAGAGAGATGTATTTTCTCGCACACTTTTTTCATTTCTTTTCACATTACTAACACACATTATATAACCAGCAACTTTTCATATATGAAACTATTCAATTTAATGTGTATCAATGCTATGTAGAGTAATGGTTGAACGTTACAACACTTGAGCTGCCTACTAATGGGCACCCTAAATGCTACAGTATGGGTTCCCTTCGTAACCCTGCTTGCACGTGCAGTAGTACCCGGACCTGATTTTGAGGTTGTGGCATTCAGTTGCATCCCCCTGACTTGCAAAATTGGGTTTGCTCCAAGCTTATTCACGTCTCATCAGTGCCAACTGCCCAATCAAGCACCATTGGAACCTCCATGTTCGGTAGTTCCTTGAGATAATAGGAGGAGAAGTTGAACCTGCCTTTCTCGACAACAAAAGCATAGCCGCAGGGATTGAACTCTCATATTTTGGTGTGATTATAAAAGCTATCTACTTCCACTTTAATATTGTTTAGCCCATCGGGAAACCCCACCTCGCAACACCCAACGCTAGAGCAAGACCCATTGATCACATTGTTCAGGCTAGGGCATATAGATGAGCACCCGATCAAGTAATTTTCTCTCTTTTGGAACCCACTGAGGCATGCGTAAGTGTCACAGCCAAGAATAGTGAACTTGTTTTTCCTGTTGGAAATGGTGAACTGGGCTGGCAGCAGCCGGCGGGCGTTGCTGTAGTTTACAAGTTCACCCAATCGATCGTAACAGTCTTCGGCTACAAAATTCAAGACATGCAACTCATGAGTCTCAATGGATATGCTTTTTATAGGGAGATTACCTGTCAATGTTAGTTTTCCAGAAACACAAGTGATACTAAAATTCTGATCTAAATAGTAGGCCTCCATCATGCCGAATGGGTATGGAATTTCTACATCTCCACACATGCTGGGGCAGTCAGGCTTGGCGATAGTTGTTGCTGTCACTGCTCCCACAATTGCAAATATCACTATGATTTGCAAAAGCTTACCACACAAGCCCATGGCCACAACTTTTTTTTTCATGAGAGAGTAGTTTTGTTATAATATTTTGTGTTTAGATTTGTTTCGATTGTCCTAGCTAGCTAGATAGACTCTTCCCTTTATAGGCCTTTTATTATTATTATTATTATTATTATTATTTTATTGACTGGTGTCTGACTAGTCTTGGTCATTACATGCAGCGTGTTCATCATGTTCACTATGATACAAATAGAACTTGGCTTCAATAAAAAAGATCGAATTTGGCCAATTTCGTTTTCTTTTTACTGAAATCGTTTTTGGGTAATGCAGAATGTATTTGCATTCTTCTTTACCCCAGCTTTGAGTTAAAAATCAAAATCATCAGGTAGAGCCTCACACGAAAACACAAAGAAGTAGCTAATTTGAAATAATTAATGTTGATCATGAGAAAGTGACAATAATAATGTTGCTTTTGAAATAGAGCATGGCATTTATTGATATCAGAGAAACCGCGTTATGTGTGGACGGCTTTTTGTATGCTTGATGATGAGGAACCAATTAGTTGGATCATTTTTCAACCACTGAGCTGATCGTTTTGATAAGCTACTGGAATACACATTGTTAATTGGCTAGTTGCTTGAATACTCATTCTTAATTGGCTGTGAATTGAAGGGAAAAAAAATATATCTAAATGAAATGGAAAGACCTACCATCGATCGTCATTATTTGTCATTTTTTCTGCATCATATATGCTGCATTTATGTCATCGTTCTTGTAAAAGCTCACTTTGATGAGATTGTCACGTCCTTTGAGAGAGGTAACTCTCATGAAAGCCACTTGACTTAGCTTGTTATTTGTTCAATGGTCCCAAGTTTTTTCATTTTTCGGTTTCTGATCTCCCACATGAAGAAGTTAATAAAAAGAGAGAAAAACGTGTAGGCCTTTTATTGCAGAAAATGAGTTCAATAAGTTTTTCTAGGAGATTTTTTTTAAGATGATGATGACATAAAATATCCGGGTAGAACTCACCCAAAGTGTCAAGTAGTTTATTAAGATATTGAAAAATAAAAGAAATATGACACAAAGTGTCAAGTAGGTGGTGAGCCAGTAGCCGTTACTCATGAAAAATTTAGAAATTATAAATACTGTTTTGTTTTAACTTTTTACTTGAAATACAAAACAATTTTTTATGTGGATCATTTTGAAAAGAAAAGTTAAAGCAGGTAGGGGCCATTAGCCTTTCTAATTCAAAACTTCTTTAAGAAAACTTTTTTTTCACAACTTTTGAGAAGGCCACGACCCCTTCAGGTCTTCAAGTACATCTGTTGCCATAACACATGCATGGGTTCAAGTGTCGTGAGGAATGCTGGAGGGCCTTCTAGGATCCCTCCAGCATCCCTCTGGGATGACGTGGCCAAAGGTCATATCGTCCCACTCAGTTTTTTTAAAAAAAAAAAAAAAAAAATTCAAAATTCGAAATGAAATGAAAGCCAGAGGCTCTTCTGCATTCACATTTCATTTCCCCCCCCCCCCGGCCCGCCATTTCATTTCCCCGGCGGAACTCTCTCTCTCTCTCCCCAAGCCATTTCGTTCTTCCCTCTTCCACCCACCACCGGCCACCGCAAGGAGGAGCGCCAGCCACACCACCTCCTCCTCCCGCACGTTTCCGCCCCGCCGGGCAACTCTCTCTCTCGCCCAAGCCATTCATCCCTCACAGATCTGTCCCTCCACCCCTCTTCCACCCACCGCCGGCCACCGCGAAGGAGGAGCGCCAGCCACCACAGACAATGCCGCCTCTCCTCCCCGCACGTTTCTTCCTCCCCATTTTCTCTCCGGCACCGACGCTCACCATCATCCCTCATAGATCCATCGAGGTACGTACAGTTTTTTTTCTTTTTTCCTTTTTTTTTTGTTCTTTCTTGACAGTGGCTGTTGGTTGTTTTACATAGGTTCTGAGATCTACTTGTAGAACTAGAGATAGAGATTGGCTGAGAAAAGCGAGAGACCACAGCATGAGAATAAGGTAAAACCCTTTTTTTTTTTTTTTTTCCCGGATATAATGTGTCTTTTTTTTTTTTTTGTTCTTGATAGTGGCTGTCGGTGTTGGTTGCTTTAGTCATTGCTGATTTTTTTTGGGTTGAATTTGGCTGTGAAATTTTGCTGGTTGCTGGAAGGGTTCGGATCAATATGTTACTATTTTTTTTTTGTGGGATTTTTTTTTTCCTTAATGTTATTGGATTATTGGTGTAATTTGAGTTTGAGAAATTGTTATGATGTGCTGTATTCTGGTTGTATTTATAATGCCAAACACGATTTGTTTTTTTTTTTACATGGAATGTTTTGTTTTGTTTTTTTTTGTTACAAATGAAATGGAAAGAAAGACACCCGAAGATAATGTGTTTTTTCTTCTTCTTCTTTTGTTCTTGATAGTGGCTGTCGGTGTTGGTTGCTTTGGTCATTGCTAATTTTTTGGGTTGAATTTGGCTGTGAAATTTTGCTGGTTGCTGGAAGGGTTCAGATCGGTATGTTACTATTTTTTTTGTGCTTTCTTTTGTGAGATTTTTTTTTTCCCTTAATGTTATTGGATTATTGGTGTAATTTGAGTTTGAGAAATTGTTATAATGTGCTGTATTCTGGTTGTATTTATAATGCCAAACACGATTTGTATATGTTGGGTTACATTTACCTTTGTATTATTCTATTCTAAATAAGAGTAATGGTTGGTGTATTATACTAATTGCAATGAATTGCCTATGGTGAATACATTTGCCATTTGAACAAGAGTTGCAACAATTTTTTTTTACATATCATGACAGATTTCCTACGTGGGTCCTTGATGCAATGAAGAATGTGTTCATTAGAACATGATATTGGACTACTCTACCTCTCCAAATTTTGCCTTATTTCTTTTGGTTTCACAGTTACGTTTGGTAGCATTTGGCACTCTCTTGCAATAAGGGTGATGTAATTTTGTACTAGTTGGGTTTTGGCACTTGCAGCTCTATAGTAGTGTTCTTAATTTTGTAGAGATGGTAATCACAGCAAAATAAATGATACAAAAGTCATTGTTTTTCAGGTTGTAATTATGGATTGTTATTGCATTTGTGTCTGCATTGTCAAATAGCAAAGATAACATTTGTGTCTCCACTGATCTCTAATTGATTGATGTGTATGATCATGAGCCATAAAGAGATCTTGAACAGATTCAGAGTGTGGCCATACAACAAGGATTATTGTTGCTCTTTTAGTTGTTCACTTAAATTTGATTGTATCGTTGTTAATCAGTTCACTCTTTTGTTTTTTGTTCTTTTTTTGTTTTGTTTTTTTCAGAATTGAGGGCATTATGTCAGAAGCATGAGGATGGTGCAATTTTTGTTACTGTTCTTAGTGTTCTGCACCTATATATACATTATGTTTTTCCACTTTTGATGTAATTGCGTTTCTGAAAAGAACAACAATGAACTATATGTATATCAGTTGTTTCATGAGATCAATGAACTAAATTTTACGTGGATCTCAAAATACATCCCATTTTATTTTGATTCAAGAAGGCAAGCAAAGAAGCATCGTAACTACTGATTGAAAATGGCGTACGAATCTTTTGTCTTCACCTTTTTCCACTTTTTGGTTCTTTCCTTCAATATGTCAAGGTTGTCTGTTTCAATGTGAACCATGTTCTAGAATAAGGATGAGTTTGGTTTGTTTGTGGCTAATACCAACATACTAAGTTCTAATATATTGTTCTTTTGGGCAAGATGGTCCAATAAATATTATTAGTTTTTTTTTCCTGAAAAACGTTAGGCAGTGACTACGTTATCTTTGGTTATAAGAGTTTATGGCCAAAGCAAAAGCAAAAAAAAATAAATAAATAAAAAAGCTAAAGAAGATAAAAGGAGAAAGTGAGCAAAGACGCATAGAAACACCACGAATGTTACATATCCATTAATAACCAAAGTGAGGCATCTAACAAGTGCCCAGATCCATTGGTATGGGCATTATCATGAATTTACAGTATCCATTAAGAACCAAAGTGAGCAAAAGAGCCAAAACAAGCTAGCTCAATTCCGCCTTTAAAACTTGGCTTTTGACGTAAGTACCACAAAATTTGACTCTTTCCCCTTTGGTCTCCAATCTAGCATCTACATAAACACCACACTGCAGGACAAAGATAAAAGATTAGTGTAAGATATCATATCAACAAATTTAAAATCTCCTACTTGCAACACCATAATTCTATCTTCATACAATATCAAAACTGCAAATCTAACACACTTTTTCTATCAAACTTAACGCACCGCTATCAAGAATTTCCAATCATAAGTTAAATGTATAAGATGATAAGACAAAATTTAGTATAGGGTCTAACCTTCGGCAACAACATCCTCCTATTAGTCATGTGTGGAGTAAGTCAGGGATCCTACAAACAGAAAGAGCTTCAATGAACAAAAGAACAATCACTTGCCACTATTTCAATCTGAAAGTGGAAGTGCACAAGTAAAAGTCATTGTATCCAACAAGTGCCCTACATAAGAACTTCTTAGTGATGGTTCACTAGTAAAAAAAACCATCTAACAGTTGGATGATACACTAAATGTAAAGGATAT